>CANXYI010790691.1:0-12231 GCA_948208565.1 Hura crepitans | reverse complement strand
ACCCAGGTCCTAAAAGTGGGCCACTGCACACCATATATCCCTTTTATCCAGTGTCTTAAATTGATGTCTGTCTGTCATAGGCCTAAAAGCGTAATTAAGTTAATCGTAATAAGAATTACAGTCTTTAAATGGCTAGAAGGATAACTATGCCTAAAAAGGTAATTAAGGAAAGGATAATAAGAAGTTGAGTTTTTAAATGGCTTAGAAGAACTATTAAGTAATTAATGATAAGAATCTCAGGCTTAAAAGGTTTAGTAGAGTAATCATATAAAGGTAATACATGTAAATGGCTTAGAAGAGTAACTACAGTCAGATAATACACATTTGCTTGTGAAATTGCATTGTGTGCATAAATGACATTTGGTTTGGTATATTCCACCACTGAGTTTTATACTCAACGTATCGGTGTTCCGATGTGCAGGTAGCAGATAGAGAGGCCCACAGCATCAGACGAGGAGTACAGTGTAGCTGAGCACGTGTCTTTTTGGTATTCTATTTGCTTTCTTTTATGAAATGCATAAGTGTGCACTCATGTACTAGTGGAGGTAAGTTGTATATGTAAAACTGCAATATCATGTACATGTGGGTATAGGTAGTATGTTTTGAACTACAGTTTCATATATGAAATGACTGTTCTATGAATGTATGTATTATTGGTGGGTCTCTGACCCTGTGATTGGGTGCTGTTGATTGAATGACTATGATTTAGAGGACCAGAGGGTCCAATGGTGTATATGGAGGTTATATGTTGTTTAGAAGTGATTTCCTTATAGGTTCAAATTTGGGTTAGATAATAGGGCAGCCGTTATGCTGCCCAAATATTAGAAATTGTCTGGTAGCGCCTGATGGCGATACTCCCGAGTTACAAACAAAGAAGGATAACACATCTTATCAGTTCAGGAGGTAGAACTGGTAGGGGGTGTTACAAAAGTAATCCAATCCCATTTCCATTTTGGTATTGCTATAGGATGAAGCAAATTAGAAGGAACCTAATGCCCAGCCTTCACCTTCTAACAATTGAGGCATCTAGTCATATAATCAACTATGTCTCTCTTTATGTCTAGCCACTAATAAGCCATCTTTAAGTCCTAGTACATCTTTGTACTACTAGGATGTATCGCATATGGCACATTATGCGCTTCTTGCAAAATCTGCTATCTTAAATCCTCTTTCTTCGGCACACATAAGCGGTTATAGTAATACAAATAATCATCTTCCTTAATCATAAACTTGGTAGACTTCCCCTCTTGAATCATACTTATGATACTCTAAAGTCTAAAATCATCTTTCTATGAATCCTTCACTGTCTGTATCAAACTTGACTTGACTTGAAACTCAGCCAATAAACCACTGTCATCTTACAGCTTCAAACTTACATGCATTACCTTTAAAGTTGGCATAAGCTTTTTACTCAAGGCATCCGTAACTTTATTAGCTTTTCCAGAATGGTAGTTAATAAAGCAATAGTAATCCTTGATTAACTCTATCCATCTCCTTTGCCTCAAGTTTAATTCCTTCTATATAGATAAATACTTTAGACTCTTGTGGTTAGTGAAAACATAGCACTTTTCTCAATATAAATAATACGTCTATATCTTTAAAGCAAACATAATGGCTGCGAGCTCTAAGTCATATGTCGGGTAGTTTTTCTCATGAGGTTTTAACTGTCGAGAAGTATAGGCAACAACCTTGCCATCCTACATGAGTACATGACCCAACCCATTCAATGAAGCATTACTATGTATGGTGAACTCTATTCTTGACACTAGTTGAACTAAAATTAGAGCCTCTGTAAACTTACTCTTGAGCTTGTCAAAACTCTCTTGACACTTGTTATCCCATTCAAACTTTATATCCTTCCTCAGAAGACATGTCATAGGCTATAATCAAGGAAAACCCCTTGACAAACCTTCTGTAATAACCAACTAACCCCAAGAAACTCCTTATCTTAGTCATCTTCCTTGGTTGTTTCCATTCCATGACTACCTAAATCTTACTAGGATTAACCCTTATAGCTTATACCAATGCTATATGCCCTAAAAATACCACTTCCTCTAGCCAAAACTCACACTTACTAAGCTTGGCATAGAGTTTTTTATCCCTCAAAATCTGTAAAGCCATCCATAGATGATTTTCATGCTTTTCTCAATTCTTGGAATACGCAAGAATGTCATCTATGAAGACCACCACAAATTGATCTAAAAATGGCCTAAAAATCCTATCCATAAGGTCCATGAATGCCACTGGTGTATTAGTTAACCCAAAAGGCATCACTAGGAACTCATAGTGACTATATCTAATCCTGAAAGCCATCTTATGTATGTCTACCTCTTTTACTCTTAATTGATAATACCTAGATCTAAGATCAATCTTAGAGAAGACACCAGCCCCTCTAAGTTAATCAAAAAGATCATCGGTCCACAGTAAAAGATACTTGTTCTTGATGGTGACTATGTTTAACTATCTATAATCCACACAAAGTATCAAAGTAGCATCCTTCTTCTTGACAAATAGAACCTGCGCTCCTCATGGTGAAACACTTGGTCTGATAAAACCCTTGTCTAGAAGCTCTTGTAACTGTATATTTAATTCTTTCAACTCTATAGAAGCCATTCTATATAGAGTTATGAAAACTAGTACTGTGCCTAGCATCACCTCAATCCTGAATTCTAACTCCCGTTCTGGTGCCAAATTGGGTAATTCATCTGGGAAAACATCCCTAAACTCAACTATAATAGGAATCTGACTTAGTTCTATTGTTTCCTTTGTGATATCTACCACATAAGTAAGATAAGCTTCATAACCCTTTTGCATCATCCTTCTAGCCATAGTTGTTGATACTACATTAGTCATGCAATCTAATCTTTCACCCAACACTATCACTTCTGACTCGTTACTAGCTTGTAATGTGATCCTCTTCTTCTTACAATCCACCATGGCATGATACTTGGGCAACTAGTCCATGCCTAAGATAAGATCAAACTCATTGAATGGAAATTCAATGAGATCAACAAAGAAAACTTGTCCTTGAGCTAACAATGGACAATCTCTATACACTTTGCTCACTATAACATGCTATCCTAAAGGATTGCTAACCATCAAATCAAAGCTAAGGTCATCTAACATTAACCCCCGCTCTAAAATCCATGTAATGTATATATAAGAATGTGTGAACTCGGGGTCTATTAGTGCTAAAGTAGGTAAATCAAACATATAAAATGCACCCGCTATAACATCAGTAGCCTCTACCTCTTCTCTAGCTCTTATGGCATGTTGCTTAACTGGAGCTCTGCTCTTTAACTTGTCTTTTTTACTAGCCCTAGCTCTACTTCCTGTACCTCTCCTATCTTACTTTTATGAAGGAGCATATGGCTTCACTGGGCAATTTTTTGAAAATAATCTCTAGAGCCACAACCTTAACAAGATCCTAGTATGAGTCTCCAACATACCCCTAGATGTCTCTTATAGCATGTCTCACAAGCAAGTGTTATAGCACTATCTATAGTAGATCTAGGAGTGCTTGAAGTTTGAGTCTGTGCCTAAGTCTATGTTCTAAAACTTTGTCTCAACCTCTATGATTTGTCTAATTACTTGCCTTAATAATGTCTAGACTAACCACTTTTATGCTTTTTATTAAATGCATACCCAGAACTTCCTTGCCCATGTCCAAAAGATCTCTTCTTGAAGCTATCGCACTTTTATTTTAGTTCATCCACCATGTTTATAGTGTTACAGGCTACTACCAAGGCTAAAAAGTCTTTGGATCTTTATAGGAGCAACCTGTTGCATGACATTTAAGTTCAACCCCTTCTCGAACTTCTTACAATGGTCTTTTTCTGTTGCATATCAGCTCAGATGAGCAAATTCCTTCTCATACTTAAAGATTATTCTGTGTCTCTACCTGAGATCTATGAATTCCTAGTATTTTTGGTCCAGGTAGTGCTCAGTGATAAACTTTTCCTTGAATTCCTTCAAAAAGAAAACCCATGTGATCTTTATAGTTGTCTTGTGTTTAGTGATCACTTCCCACCATTTCAATGCTTCTTTAGATAGCATTGAGGTGGCACTTGTAGCATACTCATCTTGTCGATGTTACAACTACTACATAATATGGATCATCTAGTCTAACCAATATTCAGCTCTGTTGGACTCATCTAACTCTTCCCCCTTAAATAATTTAGCCCCATTCTTAATCAGCCTCTCTATAAAAGTCCTCTAGAATGTCGGCTGTTCTTATGGCACTGGAGGTGGAATAGCTTGTGCATTAGCAACGGTAGTAGTAACAGTCATAACAATTGCAACGGTCATTATTGCTTGTTTGATAGACTCCAGCATTTTCTACAACCAAGTAGATGGACCTTGCTATCCAGGAACAACATGTCTAGCATCACTGGGAGTCACATACGTGGGCTGTGCCTCCCTTTGTCCAAAGGTAGAAGAAGCATGACTTTCTACCCCTTCGTCCTTACTAGGCATAGCGCTACTACTTATATCCCATACCTATAAGTAATAGAAACAAATTATAAGCTAAAAAAGCAATAGTATTTGATGTAAATGTACTACGACTCCTAAAGTGCTCTAGTGTAACCTATAGGTCTAAATGAAACCCCAAACAAATGCTCTGATACCACTAAGTGTCACACCCTCTGCCCAATTCATACAGTAGACCCGAATAGGGGACACGCACATGCAAAATAATATCCAAATATGTTATCCAAAATCACTTTAAATTTAAAACTTTTATATAAGAAAACATTTCTTCACTCAAGTATGAGATAAAACATTAAAAATCCTTTTTGGCATGTATATCAATGTAAACATTGGGGTCATCGTGTCAAAAATCTGGTAGCATAATGGCTGTATCGAGACATTTTTCCAAATTTTTACCTACTTAAAAACACTTTTATTATATCAATAAACTCATCTCTAACCCAATAGGTCCTGTTGACCCTCCAAACACAACACAAAACACAATGAGCCTTAGGCTCTCCATAATCAACATTCTCACATGCAATCTCATATATTACCACACAAACATGCGAGAAGCAAAAATGCAAAATCAATAGTTAAAATATTTGATATAAAAACCCATTGCAAAATACAGATTAGACCCAATCCCTCCGAGATCACGAGAGCACACTAACTATTAACTATTACATTTATATCACATCACTATTACAAAATTACAAAATACCCATGTGGGGGTTATCTTCATATCTCCTGATATATAGAAGCTTTGGCTTTAATATGCTGCCCTATTACCTATGCATCACAAACAACCAATGCACTAAGCTTTCGCTTAGTGTTGTAATCACTTTAACTTATAAAAAGTTAGTTTTAGCATGACTATATATGCACATAAGCCATTTTTAGATTTAATAATCACAACATACATTTTCAGTGACTTATAAACAACTATGCACATTTCAAGCAATAATCATGCCTTTAAATATCAATTATGCTATAAGTCACAAACATCATATAATAATCATTTATAGGCCATAAGGCACAATATATATCATTTTATATTCATAGCGCTTATAAGAACCTATACTGTTGTCATATATTACAAAGAATAATGACATACATGTTTTTCTATCATAATTGCCATTATGCACACATAAACTCATATATGCACATCATAACTGTCTATATTAATGTTTTTAGTCGTATTAACATATAATCACCATTTATCACCATACGAATGAAAATAAACACATTTATACACCTTAAGACCGATTTTGAGTCATTCGACCTCATTATGTTCATATGTTACATATTAAAGCCATTTAACATATAATCTCTATTTATGTAATTTTTTAGCCACTTTAATTGTTTAACTTATGCCCATAGTAATAAGACAACTAACCAATACTGGATAACAAAATTACTTAGGCCTAAAGGCACTCATACCCATAAGTATGTATACTTAGGCCTGAAGGTTCTCACATTTATAGATGCAAACACTTAGGCCCGAAGGCTCTCACATCTGCAGATGCAAACACTTAGGCCTAAAGGCTCTTATACCCTTTAGGTACATAAATCTTAGGCTCAAAGGTCCTCATGCCTTTTGGCATGTAATCTTAAGCCTAAAGGCTCTCACATCCTCAGATGTGTAATCAAACTTAGGCCCAAAGGCTCTCATGCCTATCGGCATGTAAATCAATAACCTGTAGGTCTTATACCTAAAGGTATGCTAGTAACTACTAAAATCCTAGTTAACAGGTCAACCTATCTAAACTAGGTTGTCTAATTATATAGGCATCATTAAACATGTCATTATATGTCATATTAACCAATTTCACTTTTTATATTATTATATTACTTAAAATCATCATTAGCCTCATTGCACCTTTGCGTGGCCTATATGTATACACTTGGCCAACATAGGCCTATCAATGTCCATTACACCCGAAGGATTCATTTCTTAGGTGTAATGGCATCGAACCATAATAACATATGATATGTCACACAAACATCTAAATATCCACTCAAATAAACATTCTAATGGTCATACATTATCTCATCATGCATTTATAACACATATATATCCATTATATTTCAAAAATCCATTATAAACATATTGGCACATTGCATTCATGCCCATACAATACTTTTAAATCGATAAGAATAAACACGTACATGATAACACACTTATCGGTTCAAGTGGTTATAATGTCGCACCCTTAAGCCCTACGTCATTACCTGACATTCAAACACACTTTACATATACTCACCATACAATATACACATCATAATCACACAAAATGCCTAACTACACTTTTGAGCACGACGGCACCCTATTCATGGCATATACCATTCCAAACCACATAATGCACTATAAGCAACAATTTAACATACTTGGGCAAATAATCACTAAACATCTTAAAATAATTTACATAACACATTTTTATTACATAATTCATCATAATTTTCTAATTATAGCATTTATTTCATTTTTATGCATTTAATACCATTTATTGCTAATATGGACATAATGCACATAACACATTAAATGCAATTTTAGGCAAATTAAGGTGATTACACATACCTAACAAGGTTGTATGGGACACCCAAAGTCAGCCTAGGCTTTCTTCTTGCCTTAAGAGCCTCGAATCATCGTTTTGCCTATGAATGTAAAAGGTTCAAAAATCAAAAATTAATATAAAATAATATAAACATCAAAAAAAATATTTTGAGCCTATATATGTGCTCTACAACACCTAAAGAACTCGTGAAAAATAAAATTTGTGAAAAAGAAAAACCCAAGAGTTGAAATGTTACTATTCACCTTAGGTTTCTTCTCGATTTTTCTCTCGAAATACTCTACTGATCTCGATGATTTTGGTGTCTACAGACTCATCTTGGGACACTCTTCTATTCGGGTATAAGCTCATAAAGTGCATCGGCTCGAGGAAGAAGAAATCAAGGAAGGAGAGAGGGAGAGGAGGTAGGCAAAAATTTAGGTGAAGGAGTAGAGGATGGTGAATTTTTGGTGTAAATGGGTGGAAATTAGAATTTTTCCTATTTATACCCTTTAAAAAAAATAAGTTTTCCTTCCTTCAAAAAATTATTATAACTGATAGGAATATCAATTTTGAATATCGATTTTCCCCATTCTTATCCCCAAAATTCCATATACCCATCTCTTAAATCCTCTTAAAATCTCAAGCCCAAAATTCGACAATAACCCAAAAAATTAATACGTTTTATGTTTTGAAAATTGGGTAAAAATAGTTTCCAAACTCAAAAAATTTTGATTCCAAAGCCATTGGACTATTCAAAATATTTGAGTATTAGTTCGTAATATTTTTTATATTATTTTGAGCAACTTTTTATTTATTTTACGATTCAACTTTACTTGCAGCACTATTCGTAGGACATTACCATAAAATCTTAATTAGCATTTTTAACCATCCAAACGACTTCAGATTGGCTTCAAACTTTGCCCAAAATTATCTTATAATTAATATTCCTCGTTGGTACACTTAGTGCAACTCAAATTTTGGGAAATACTATTTATCCTAGGAAATACTATTCACGAGAGTGGGGATTTTCAGGTCGTTACATAGCCACCCATTGTTCCTTTCCATAATTGGATTGTAATCTACTCACAACACTTAGAGCAAATGTTACATTAGGTCTCATTCATAACATTGCATACATGATTGATCCTATAGCCAAAACATAGAGGATTATACTCATATGCTTTCTCTCCTCGTGTCTTAGGAGACATAGATTTACAAAGGTGTTTTCCATGCAACATAAGAATATAACCTTTCTTGGAGAGATCCATGCTAAACCTCTTTAGCATCTTATCTATACACGTAGACTATGAAAGACCAAGCAACCTTTTAGATCTATCTTTTAGATCCTAATTCTTAAGATGTAGGTTGCTTCTTTAAGGTCTTTCATGGAGAATCCTTTACTCAGCCAAATCCTAACTAACTAGAGGATAGAGATATCATTTCCTATTAGTAGTATGTCATTTACATACAACACAAGAAAAATGATTGCACTCACACTAACATTTTTGTAAACACATGGTTCATCCATATTTTGTACGAAATCAAACTCTTTGATTGTCTCATCAAAATGGATGTTCCAACTCCTAAATGCTTGCTTTAATCCATAAATGGATCTTTGAAGCTTGTAAATCAAATTGCCATCTTTGGATGTAAAGCCTTCAAGTTATGTCATATACATTTCCTCTGACAATTTTTTATTAAAGAAAGCCATTTTTACATCTATTTGCCATATCTCATAATCATAATGAGTAGCAATGGCAAGTAGAATCCAAATGGACTTAAGCATTGCAACTAGAGAAAAGGTTTCATTAAAGTCAATTCCTTGTCTTTGATGATAGCTTTTTGCTACCAATCAAGCTTTATAAGTAATCACATTACCTTTTATGTCGATTTTCTTCTTGAAGACCCATTTACACCCAATAGGTTTTTATCCTTCAAGTTGATCAACCAAGGTCCATACCTGGTTATTGTACATGGGATCTATTTTAGATTTCATGGCTTTAAGCCATGAGTATGATTCTAAACTCTTCATGTCGCGCCCTCCACTCGATCTGTACACTAGACTCGGATAAGGGATGTGCACACGCAAAATGATATCTAGTTCTGTTATCTAAAATTACTTAAAATTTAAAACTTTTATATAAGAAAGCATTTCTTAACTTGAAAATGAAATAAAACATTGAAAACCTTTTAGCACACAAATCGAGGTCAACATTAGGGTCATCGTGTCAAAAATTCGATAGCATAATAGTTGTACCGAGACACTTTCCCAAATTTTTACTTGTTTAAAAACACTTCTATACAATCGCAACATATATATCCGACTCACATGGGTCCTCTTCACCCTTCAAATCACATCATCAATGTAATGAGCCTCAGGCTCTCCACAACTAACATTCTCACATGCAATATCATTTAATCATCATGAAACATGTAAGAAATAGAAAATAAAATCCATAGTTAAATATTTAATACAAAAACTAACCCCACTGCAAAACACAGATTAGACCAATCCCTCTAGGATAACAAGAGTACACCGGCTATATAGATATTACATTTACATTATCATTACTATTACAAAAAGAATACAAAAATACCCATGCAGGGGTTATCTTCGTGTCTTCTGCTTTTAAAAGCTTTGGCTCTAATTTGCTACCCTATTACCTACGGATCATAAAAAAGCAATATGCTAAGCTTTTGCTTAGTCATGTAATCATTTTAACTTCTAAACAGGCAAATTATAGCATGTCATATATGTTCACAAACCATTTCGGTTTTAAAGAATCACATCATGCATTTTCCATGATCTAATATGTAACACATAACATTTTTAGATTTAGAGCCATATTCATGCATATATGGTGTCTTATATGCCAACATATATATTACAAACATAAACATTGCATTTGATGGCACAATTATCAAGGCATTATTAAAACATCAATTAACCACCATAATATATTGGCATAATGCATCATATATATAAAGTGTTATTCTTTAAGCATTAATTATGCCAAAAATCACAATTATCATAAAATAGCCATTTGTAGGCCATAAGGCACCATGAATATCATACCAAACTCATATGTCGCAAAGGATAATGACATACCTATTTTTCGATCATAAGTGCCATTATGCACCTTATAACTGTCCATCTTAGTATTTTGAGATGTATACACATATAATCACTATAAATAGCCATACAAGTGATAATAAACACATTCAAGCATCTCAAAGCCAATTTTAAGTCATTGCTAACATTTTGTCCATTGGTCACATATTAGTGCCAATTAATATACAATCTCAACTTATGCCTTTTTAAGCCATTTTAATCATTTAATCGATGTCTATATACATAAGACAACTAACTAAGATTGGATAACGAAATACTTAGGCCCGAAGGCTTTCCACATCTGTAAATGTGTAACTTAGGCCCGAAGGCTCTCCACATTCCGTAGATGTATAACTTAGGCTCGAAGGCTCTCCACATCCATAGATGTGTAACTTAGGCCCGAACGCTCTCATACCATGTAAGTAAGTAAACTTAGGCTTAAAGGCTCTTATGCACACAATACGTAATCTTAGGCCTGAAGGGTCTCATGCACATAGCATGTAATCTTAAGCCCGAAGGCTCTCATGCATACCAACAAGTAATCTTAGGCCCAAAGGCTCTCATGCCTATCGATATGTAAATCAATGACCCGCAGGTCTCATACCTGAAGGTATGCTAGTAGCTGCTACAATCCTAGTTAATCGATCAACCTATCTAAACTAGGTTGTCTAACTATATAGGCATCATTAAACATGTCATTATATGTCAATTAACCAATTTCACATTTTATATCATTATTTTTCATTAAAAATCACCATTGGCCTCAATGCAACATTGCATAGCCTACACATGTTCACTCAGCCAACTTAGGCTTATTGATGTCCATTACACTCGTAGGTTCCATTTCCAGAGGTGTAATGGCATCGATCACAACATCATATCATAATGTCACACAAAGACATATATATCGATACAAAAGTTCATATCATGGCTTATCATGAATGTACCACACATATATACCCATCATATGTCAAAAGTCTATCTTAAGCATAGCAACATATTGCATTCATGCACACTTGACATTTTCACATCGATAAGGACATGTGCACACTCATTATCGCATTTTTCAACTCAAATAGGCATAATGCTGCACATGTGTATATCAAGTTATTTCATGGCATTTTAGTACTCATTACATCCATTATACATGTTTCAATTCATAAAAATACCATACACACACATTTCTAGGTATATGTACACAACATGGCATTTTCGATCTTTATCTCACATAATGCACTTATAGCTTAAAATTAACCTACTTGTAATTTCTATTACATATAATCACACCAAATCATCATATTTCATGCATTTATCATGCCATAAATCACAAATTATTTTTATAGCATTTATTTCAATTTTTAAGCATTAAATGCCATTTATTACAAATATATCATAAATCACATAATGCATTAATTGAATAATTAAGCCAAATCAAAGTGATTACACATACCAAACAAGGTCGTATGGGACCCTCGAAGATTTGGCTCAAGCCTTCTCCTTGCCTCGGGAGGCTCGGGTTGTCGTCTCGCTTACGAATATAAAAGGGTACGAACTTCAATAAATACTATAAAATAATCTAAAAGTAAAAAATATTTCGTGCCTGGATACATGCTCTACAACATCCTAGGAACCCGTAAAAAATAAAATTTATGGAAAAAGAAAACTCGAGAGAGAGAAGTTACTATTCACCTCAATTTTTTTCTCGATTTTTCACTTGAAATACTTCACTGTTCCGGACGATTTTGGTATCTACGGACTTATCTCGGAACACTCGTCATTTCGAGTATAATTTTACAAGGTGGGTCGAGCCGAGGAGAGAGAAATCAAAGGAAGAAAAAGAAAGAGAGAGAGAGAGCAAAAATTTAATGGAGGAGAGGGGTGGATGGTGTATTTTGTGTATATGAGGGAATAGAGTAAATTCTCTCTTTATATACTTTCCACAAAAATAATTTTTCTTTGCTTTGAAAAATTATTATAATTTATAGAAAATTAAATTTTTGTCCATTCCTATCCCAAAAATTTCATAAATCCAAGTCTTAAATCCTCTCAAAATCTTGAGCTCAAATTTCAATAATAATCTAAAAAATTAAC
>CANXYI010790611.1:0-12446 GCA_948208565.1 Hura crepitans | reverse complement strand
ATTTCATAATTTTTGATAGAGGGGAACCTGCTAAACCAATAGATTACCATTTTAATTAGCTTAAATAAATTACTTCTCATTGTTAGAAAATACCAATTTTATTACCATTGGCTTAGTTAGAATTTTTGACCTTCAATTCATGCTATTTTTAGATTTTTCTAATCTCAAATAAGATATTTTGTCATTCAACTAAACCTAAGTAACTATTCACAAGTACACTATAATTAAAACTTCTTTTCCTTATTTAACCTCTTATATGATCCCAAATGATTCCCAAATTTCACCACATGGCATCTTTTAATTAGTATTTATTTTTAGTATGATAACCCCAACTAGGCCGGAGTTGTATTATTCACGACTCGATGTCATTATTCACTGAGATTGAGTCCTGAATCTCATTCTTTTCACAATTTTGCATTCCTCTTATGTTATTTTCATGTTTCTCTCTATTCTATACATGTTCCACATTTTAATGAGCCTCAAACTACTTTTTTATAGAATTGCCCTTGACGAATTTGAAAATGACTGTTACCTCCCTTAGTGGATTTTCACACTATTATACACACCAACTAACTCTACTTAATCCATACATCTATTTTATTCCCTATAGTTTTCTCAAATTATCATTCTATGTTTGGGTAAATTGGATCAAAAGTCGGGCATGATAGAAAATCTAAGAATTTGATTATGTACAATCCTAGCAATCTCTGTAAGATGAAAGAGAAAACAATCTTGCCTTTAGTTGTACATTTCTATTTAAGTTATACATCAAACTCTCATTCTTTTCCTCTTTTTCCTCAAAATATATTAGCCCTCAAACACCAATAAACCAATTCATAGCATCAATGGTAGCAACAATTTAGAGAAAAAAATGGATGATGTAGAAACACTTTACCTTTGATAAAGGCATAGCCAATTATAAAGAAAACCCCTTGAATTTGATGAATAGTGGAGAGGAATAATGAATGTTGTTTTCTCTTCTATCTAACTATAAGTAGATATTTGGGTATTTATACCCTTTGGTTAGATATCTTAGATGAATTCTTTAAATTCCATTTAATGATCTATATGGCTCCATAATCAAACGTCATCTTTTAATCCTTCTTAAAATTATTTTGTTCCCAACATCACTATAGGATACACTAGAAATCTAACTTGATTACTTAATAAAGAATAATATTTTCTTTTAATCCAATATATTTTTATTTCTATATTTTGTGGGGTGTTATAGTCATAGGGAAGACTTAGTCAAAATGTAAATGCCATGGGTTTTAAATACATGAGTGATTGACTCCAATGCAAATGGAAAAATGTTAGTTGTATGCCCTAAAGCACATATATGATATGTACATTTAATCATTATTTCTTAATGAAAGAGGGCATTTTCTTTATTACATGATACTTTATAATGTTTATTTATAATTGTTTGAAATGTCTTAAACCATGTTATAAAGTGTTCATGATACGAGATTCATATGGCATACAACTATGAGAATACCAAAATTATCCTTGGTTATAGTATTAACAGAAAAGGATATTGTTACTACAGATAGACTAACACATATTATACTTTTTGATTGGGTCAAGTAGTAGTTCTCACAAGTCACAAGCATGGTAATGTTTAGAGTTAACATATGGGTGATTTCTTAAGAAGCAAGTTCATTAGAGACCCAACATGGGATCTTCACATGGATACATAATTTATGTCAGTAAAAGTATCTCATCATATCAATGTGCAAGTATCCTTACACTTAAGAGCACTAACTATTTTATGTGTGGAGTGAAGTACTTTAATTCTAGTGCTTTTACTTCAAATAAGAAGTAAACATAGCTTATAGTTTAGGTATATCATGAAGTTCTTAAAGATTGTGTAGTGATTAACAAAAATTCATCACTCCATATTAAAAGAGGGAGTTTATCTCACGATTCTAATATGTTATCTTTATTTGGGAAACTTTGGCCAAAGTAAAATGCAAGTGTGAATAAGATTCACAAAGGGCATTTCAAGAATAAATTATTGACACAAGTCCATACTTAAACCTAAATGAGATAAATGATGGTAAGGGAGTTTATTGCATGGTAACTATATATGGAAGGGTTAAGTCAAATCACTTAACTTTCTAACCCCCCTTGGTGTAGCCTTGATGCATGGTTAGATACCTCTCTTAACTTACACACATGATAATTATTACTTGGGAATTAATTATGATTTAGTGAGATTAAATCATAAGAGTCCTACTTAGAGTAGAATTCTAATTCGCTGTGTACTACCAATGTGCCTTAGAAACCCAAAGGGTCACACACATAAAGAATTTGAGATGAGAATTATATTTGTCAAATATTTAATAACATGAGATGTCATTTAATGTTGGAGAAATAAGAAAGAAAAATTAAATTGGGCTTAGAGTATAATTGGTAAAATCTTACCCAAAATAGGGTTAGTCAAACTGTACCTTAAGTTTTTTTTTCTAATTTTTAATCAACCTTTTAAGAGTTAAAATGCCTACAAATAAGACCTAAATTTGATCTTAATTAGGACCTTAAAGAGTCTCAATTAGCTACCTAAAGTGTAGGCCTAAATTTTAATGCCCCTTACCTAACCCTAGACTTAACTCGATAAGGGATGCTACCTTCTCGCTCAATGGCCCATCCTTATCTTACCTCACTATGCCTTTCATTTAACTTTCACTGAGTAGCACCTCGGTTACTCAACTCCTAGTAGCTATATGTCATCTACCTATTTTATATTAAATATAACTATATTTAATTGACAAAACCATTTTAATCCAGAGTTTTACCCTCTATAGAAATTTTGGCAGCATAACGACTACCTAGGTGAAAAACCAAAATTTTAATCTTGGAGAAATGCACTTTTATAACCATACTCAGCCAATTCACGACACATGGACCCTTCCAGTCCACCAAAACTCATCACATCATCAGTTAGACTTACACAAACACACATGGATCTCAGACCTATATATCAAAAATCATCAAGCATGCACAATATGTCAACATATGTACATCACACCTATTTTATCATTTACAAATCAACATATGACAAAACATGATACTTAAATATTTACATGACTAGGCCCTAACCTTATACATATATAAGTGCCCTTTTACTAAGTACAACTCAAAAAGGACATAGAAAATAACCCAAAGGATTGAACCGCTACACTATAAATCTTGAGGTTAAACAACTAGCTTCTATCTTCTACAACGTATTGACATAGCGATACATTGACTATACACTTAGTGGTAAATTTAATGTAATATAAATTGCATTATACAAACATGCAACACATACAATTCAACCCTTTTACTAATTAAGCATATTCAGTATATTTAATTTTGGTTATATGTGAATTAAGCCATTCTAAATCTGATTCCACAATGTGTTATTACCCAGATTAATTACATATCATATTATATGATCATGTTAATTAAGAATGCCTAGTTATTTGTCATATTATGTCTTTATGCCCTTTTTATTCTATTCAGGCCCATACTAGAGATACTACCTGTGACAAACCTTACATGATATGATCATCAGACACGAATAAGGGATGCACACACAACCAGTATCTAATCTCATGATCATGCTCAAATAAAATCAAACTTTATGATTTGAAATAGGCATTACATGTATGAGTTGTCAAAAATACAAAAAATTAAAAATGTTTTTCATTGATTCACTATTTAGACCTTATGCAAAAAATTTCAACAGTATAATGGCTATCCGTGCATAAATCCAAAATAGTAACCTATCCAAGAAAGCACTTCTATAACAAAACAACTAAAACCAACATTCTCTAGGTCTATCTGGCCCTCCAACATAACTTTATCACAAAAATAATCATAAGTTTATAAAGCTTCTATATACATTACTCATATTCTCAAATAGTATTTAAAGCTATTTACATAGACAGGTTTAAAACATATGTACAATATAGGTTAAGCCCATCCCTTGTTATATAAGAGTGCTTCTCTATACATATATAATGTAATAATAAAAAAATAACTTTATACCAAAAATTATGTTCTCACAAAATGGCTTTTGCTTTGAGCCTATGTATGATCCTGCTCACCTTAACTTATGCATCACATAAAAATGACATGTTAAGTAATTGCTTAGTGGTGTATTCGAATTAACTTATGTTTACACATGTTCATATACAAGCATATTGTAATACCTATAAGTTGAGGCTCTATAAATAGTACCACGGAGGTCAAAAAGTGTTCCTGAAGTGCCAAGTCACCTTCATCAGGCTCGAGGTAAAGGTACTGGTTATGAAACCTTGAGGGGCCAAAAAATGATGAAATTGAGTTAATTTAAAGATTTAACAGAACCAATAAATTATTTTAGGATGTAATCTAGTAGATCATAAGCTTAGATGGAATTGGGTTAGAAACGACCTAGGATGTGCCCAGACTGACCCAAAAATGCCATACCCTGTAGGTTAAAAATTCCCTTAAGTCCATTGGTGAAAGAACTTTTGAATTCTGAGGTCATTTGCAACTTTCCTTAATTTTAAGGTTTTGCTTATAAATTGAGTCAGTTGGTTAACTATCCTGTCGGAGGAATTTGGTTGTGAAATTTTATGAGCCTTTAAATAGGACTAGTCTAGGATTTTTAAAATAAACAAAATAACTTTTGGTGGGCCAAGTGATTTTGTAAAATTCTCCAAAGTTTCTATCAAAACTAACCTTTTTTAGGTTGTTCGAGTGGCATGTGGGCCCTACCCATGCCACCTCAACCATTATATAAGGCCCAAGATGACACCAAGTGGACATCATCACTCACCTCCTCCCTTTTCCTTCTTCTTTTTCCATCCTTTCTCCTTTGCTATCCTAACACCATCTCTAACCCACATCAACCATTTTTGTACTTCTTTGTAAGCTTTTCCCTTGCCAACTGCCACAAAAAATTATGTTAATGTGTTAATAATTGACTTGTTAAGGTGTTGCAACCCATAAGAGTCCCTAAATTGCAATAAAATTCTTGGAAGCTAAGGTGTTCATCAAAGAGGACTAAAAGGGTAACTTTTAATATGTATGTATTTTAGCCCTTTTTAATTTATTTCCTAGTGCATTTGATGATTTTAAGGACACCTATGTGATTGGAATTTGATTTAGAGAGGTGTGTGATTTTTGGTGAATTTTTTAAGGGGTATTGGCATGTTTGGAGACTAAAGAAAAAAGTGAGGTGTTGGTGAGTTCTTTCAAGCTTAAAGTGTGGAATTCAATTCCTTTAATAGTGAGGTAGGTGAATTTAAGGCATTTGAGGCATGAATGATGAAATTGGTATGTGTTAGGTTAGGATTCTTTATATGGAAATGGTGTGTTTTATTGCTAAAATGTGTGAATGGGTGATTTAGTTACATAATTGGGCTAATGTTATGTGTAAAGCATGATTGGAATATTGATTTAAGGGAAGAAATGCATGGAAGGGTAATTCCTCCTTTTGGTCGAGAGCTTTGTACTTGTGTATATGTATGTGTATAGCTTGTTTAGGTGGTTTGACATGTTTTCTAAGGTATATAGTATGATAGATGGATGAAATATATGTGTAGGGATTGAGAATTATGAGTTTTAATGCGTGCCTTCTTACGGCCAAGAAGTTCCTTAGTGACTATGCTAGGTTAATGGTATGTGTACTTAGCTTATGGAATGGTATTTAACTTGCCATTAATGGGGTGTCAGGTGTAAGTAAAGAGCTTAGTGAACTAAGGCTTGTGTGTGTGTGTCTGTAATGTGGTCGAGGCATGATTATACTATATATTGGCTTAGTTTGCATGGCAAAGGCATAATATATGTTTATGCATGCTTATATGGTGTTTAAATGTGGATATGTGTGCTTGAATGTGATAGAAAGCATGTATAAGGCAACTTAAGGCATTAGGTCGAGACTTTGCAAGGTGAATTGGCATGAAAATGAGGTATGGCTTAACTAGCACATGTGTGAGTAATGGCATGACATTTGTGGCATAAATATGGCATTGTTTGTATGGCATGAAATAATTGAATGTGCATGCATGGCATGACATGAATAACATATGGGGCACTTTTAAACGATGGAAAGAAGATTGAAAAATGAACTTGAATGTGGCTTAAAATGGTATGAAAAATGGACTTATTTTAGGCATGAAATTGTACCATGAAATGGCTTAATTTGTGATGATTGTGCAATTTGGCATGGAAGCCAATTGCATGGCAAATTGATATTCTTAATTGAGTTTGGCTTTAGATATATGGAAATGCATGATTGCTAGTGTAGTTAACACTAAAAAAGGACATAAAATGAAACTAAAATGGCTATCACAAATAGGTAAAATAATCGATAACTATCCAATTAAAAATGATTTTGGGACTATAATTAAAATAACTATTTAACACATGAATAATTAGGCTAAAACAATGGGCTAGACTAGATTTAATATTCTTGTAATTATGCCTTTAGAAATGAGTTAAAATGTGATAGAAAAATTTACCCATAATTGCCCGGCAAGGCTAAAATTAACCTGTAACTATCCAGGTCAAAAATCTACTGTTTGATAAATATTTTAACTGTCTATTTTTCAACATGTAATATTATAAAAAAGATGATCAGTAAAGAAAGAAACTTAAAATAGAGCTAGATGGCCCATTAGTTAGAGACCCACTAGATGGGTTGATTGGTCAACTTAGGGATTAGCAGTTGTTAGATTATCTGTTTATCAGACTGGGCCGATGCAGCCATCGATCTTCATAATAGAGCCATTGCACTAGTTTGTAGGGTAGACACTCCTCATTATTGATTATATACCAGACTATGCTGATGTAGTGGTAAAGGTCCCTAAAGGGGCCACTACACTAGTTTGCTGGCAGACTGGGATGAATTATTTGACATGATTAGTGCCCTTAGGAGGTCTACAGACTAATCCCTATACATAGTTACTCAGTATTGTTACCCCTTTGGAGGTTCTTATGAACTGATCCCTATGGCTATATCAGGTTGGCTTAGCAGTCTAGGTCTAAGATTTGGGCCACTACACATTTTTCAGTTTCCTCTTGGTCCAATGTCCTTAAGTGTTGTATATCTAGTCAGGCCTATGAAATGGACTTAAAATAGAGGAAAATGTAAAGTTAAACCAATTGATGATAATTTCTGACAGTAAATTTTAACAAATACACCATAGTGGTATTTTGGTAATTTTGAAGAAAATATGACGTATAATCTGAATGACATTAAGCATCTAGCATGTTACTCACACACTACCCTAGACCATTATTTTATGCTTGCTTATGTGTATTACTACATATTGCATGGTTTAAATTCACTACTGAGTTTTATACTCAGCGTACCTATGTTATGGTGTGCAGGTAACAAGGATAAGCCAGCCAACCTTAGTGATCATGCAGTGTAGCCACACAAGTGTTAAAGGGTACAAAAAGTTATTTCTCTTTCTAATAGTGGCACTCATGTAAATCCTATAAGTTTGGGTTAGCATGCTTAGAAACTGCTATGTCTATATATAAAACTTAGATGTGATGTATATAAGCAGGTGTTGTGTTTTCTTGGTTTTCTTGTGATTTTAATAACTGTGGGCCTGAGGCCCTATGTGTATGATTATAATATATGTCTTATGTGTGCTAATTGACTAGGGGACTAGAAGGGTCCAGAGGTTTTTAGATTGTTTGCCTATAGAAGTGTTTTTAATAAAGGAAAATTTTGGTATGTTACTAGGGTAGCCATTATGCTACCTAATTTTCTGTGACTTAAAAAGTGTCTAAAAATGAGTTTTCTAAGTCTATGAGACCATGTACGAATATGATTAGGGATTAGAGTGGACATCTAAGCAAAACCTATAAAATTCTAGAATAGTCCATAAGTGTTAAGGAGTTTACCTTTTAAACAATCCTAGGATACGTGACCTATCAAGAAGTGCATTGCTTGTTGAGTTCCTTTAGGAATCCAATAGGGGAAGTCACACTTAATAGTATTAGTGCCTAGGTTTAAAGTTCCTAGGTAGTTTACATGAGTGCCAGAGTTTAGGGTTGGTTATGCTATTATGCTACATTGCACGGAGGCTAATAAGTTTTGTGATTTCTATAGTAATACAAGATGGCTAATAGACTATCAAAGGAAAGTGCAGAGGAAGTGGCATGTTATGCTTCGACTACAATACAAGGAGCAGATAATGTAGCTACTCTTGAGCCTAGTGATACTGCACATAGGCCACAACCTCAGGCACAGCCACAAGTAAAAGCATCTCTAGCTTTGCTGCAGCAAATAGTTAATCTATTGAGACACACCTCTACACTTACTACTCCACCTCTACCTCTTCCACTAGCTCCAATACCTCTACCACCTCTAGCTCCTATGCAAAAGACATCATTAGAGAGAATTAAAAAGATGGGAGCTATGGATTTTCTAGGCATGAAGGAGGATGATGCAGCACGAGTGGAGTATTGGTTAGAGGGGACTTTTAGGATTTTGGAATAGTTGGAATACTCAGAAGAAGATAGTCTAAAGTGTACAACTTCTTTCCTATAGGAAGAAGCATACTATTGGTGGGATACTATCAAAAAGAAGAAGCAGGTGGCAAAGCTGACATAGGAGTTTTTCCTAATAGAATTCAAAAAGAGATACATCCTTGAGTTCTATAAGGACAAAAAGAGGCAGTAATTCTCAAATTTGAAATAAGGTAGGAGGACAGTGGCTAAATATGAGAAAGATTTTACCCGACTAATTAGATACGCAGAGGAGTTCATTCACAATAAAGAGGAAACGTGTAAAAGATTTTTGAAGGGGTTGAATGTGGAATTGAGAATATAAATAGCAAACCCCAAGTTAACAGACTTTATTGTATTAATGGCATCTACCTATGACACAGACGAAATGGTACAAGAAAAGAGAGATTTCTTCCAAAAAAAAAGACAGTTTACTGTAGAGCAATCTAGTATAGCCCCAGTTGATAGTAAGAGAATGAGAGAGACACCATCTCAATCCTAATCTATGCATTAGGCACTAAGATAGATACAGTCTCAGAGATCTAGGCAAGCTTCCACAGTCAGATCCTGATTGCCTCCTAGAGCTATTAGTACTCCTAGTCTTTTAGGTAAAAGGAATGGACCCCTAACATGTAATACTTGTAACAAGAGGCATTATAGGTAGTGTAGATTTGGTAGAAGGGGATAATGTTTTACTTGTGGTGCCAAAGACCACTACCAGAGAGACTGTCCTTAGAGATAAGCCAAGGGTACTCACACTCAAGCATCCATAGTTGCACCTTAGAATAAAGTTTAGAGATAAAGTAGAAGGGATCAACCTAGTCCTTATCAAGGGAACATATTAAAAGCCCATGCCTTAGCTAGACAGTATGCTATAAGAGCTAGAGAAGAGGTAGCAGCACCAGATGTCATAACTGGTACTTTTTATTTATTTAATATTCTAGTTTTGGCTTTGGTAGACGTATGATCCATATATTCGTATGTATGGACCACATTGGCATATGATAGATGACTAAAATATGAGCATGTGAACATAGATATACAAGTTAGTAATCTTACAGGATAGAGTGTGCATGTGAACAGGGTATATAAATAGTGTCCTTTAGTGATTTAGGAATGTCTATTTCTTATGGATTTAATTGAATTGCCTTTTCATGGGTTTAATGTGATTCGAGGAATGGACTGTTGTTAGAGCATCGAGCTATACTTGACTATAAAAATAAGAGGCTAACCCTCCATACTACAAAGGGACTGATAGTGACAATTATGAGTGAGAGAAATTATGTGAATAATCTTATCTCAACTATTACAACAAGGAAGCTCATCTGAAAAAGGTACAAAGCTTACTTAGCCCATGTCATTGACATTGATGCTTCCACTCCATTACTTGGCTAGATTACTATAGTGTTTGAGTTTCCTGAAGTGTTTCCTAAGGAGTTGCTAGGTTTGCCTCCACAGTGAGAGCTTGATTTTGAAATTGAGGTGGATTTTGGTATAACTCCTTGCCGAATGGCACCTGCTGAGCTAAAATAATTGAAGGTGTAATTGCAGGAACTATTAGATAGGGTTTCATTAAACCCAGTGTTCCTGTGCTAATTTTGAAGAAGAAAGATAGCTCACTTTTGTTATGTATTGATTAAAGATAGCTTAAGAAGGTAATAGTGAAACAAATATCTTTTGCCTAAAATAGATAACCTCTTTTATCAGCTACGAGGTGCAATTGTATTTTTCAAGATTGACTTGAGATCTAGATACCATTAGCAGAGAGTCAAGGAAGCTAATATTCCTAAGACTATATTTAGAACTAGATATGAGCACTATGAGTTCTTGGTGATTCCCTTTGGTCTCACAAATGCCCCGATAGCCGTTATGGACTTAATGTATAGAATATTTCAACCTTACCTAGACTAGTTTGTAGTAGTATTCATTGATGATATTCTGGTATACTCTAAGACTAGGGAGGAACATGAATAACATCTCAAGGCTATGTTCAGACTCTAAGGGAGAGATAGTTGTATGCTAAGCTGAGTAAGCATGACTTTTGGCTAACTGAAGTAGCTTTTTTGAGACACATAGTGTCAGTAGAAGGCATTAGAGTAGACCTCAACAAGGTCAAGATATTGTTAGAGTGGGAACCTTTGAGGAATGTGATAGAGATATGAAGTTTCCTACGATTAGTTGGGTATTATAGAAGGTTTGTGAAAGGATTCTCTTTGATTGTAGCCCTTTTGACAAGATTTTTTAGAAAAAAAGTGAAATTAGAATGGGATGATGCATGTTAGGCTTGTTTTGAGAAGCTAAAAAAAGATGTTGGTAGAAGCTCTTATCTTAATTTAACCTGAACAGGGTAAGAACTTTATAGTGTATAATGATTCCTAACTTAATGGCTTGGATTATATGTTAATGCAAGAAGGAAAGGTAATAGCCTATGCTTTCAGACAGTTAAAGCCACTTGAGAAAAATTATCCTACTCATGACTTAGAGTAAGTTGCTATTGTTTTTGCTTTGAAATTTTACAGGCACTATTTATATGGTGAGAAATGTTACATCTACACTGATCACAAGAGTCTAAAATACCTCCTAACACAAAAAGAATTAAACTTAAGGCAGATAAGATGGTTAGAGTTGATTAAAGATTATGACTACTTAATAGATTACCATCCAGGAAAAACTAATATGGTAGCATATGCATTAAGTAGGAAATTCATGGTAACTTTGAGATCTATGAATGCTAGGTTATTGTACACTAATGAGAATGTTGCATTGGCTGAGTTACAGATTAAACCAAATTTTAGATAGTAGATAAGGAAGCCTAGGGTAGAGATGAGTCACTGATGTAACTGGTAAGTAAAGTTTAAGAGGCGAAGGCACTAGGATTTGATTTGAGAAAGAATGGACGTTTGTATTATTAGGGTAGGTTATGTGTACCTAGTACAAATAACCTGAAGTTATGGATACTGAAGGAGGCTCATGAAGCTCCTTACTCTATGCACCCTAGTAGTACTAAAATATATTTAAACTTAGAGCCTCAGTATTGGTGGTAAGGTATAAAGAGAGATATGGCAAAGTATGTTGTTAAATGTGTTAGCAAGTAAAAGCTAAACATTAAGTTCCTTCTGGATTGCTACATCCTATAACAATACCAAAATAGAAATGGAAAAAAGAGAATAATGGATTTTGTAATGGGATTGCCTATGACCAGAGGAAAGTGTGTTATTGTATAGGTGATTGTTGATAGACTGACTAAGATAGCTCACTTCATTCTTATCAGAATGGACTACTCAATAGAAAAGTTGGCTAGACTATATATTGATGAAATTGTTCAGCTTCATCATGTACCTATGGCAATCAATTTTGATAGAGATCCTCAATTCACTTCTAGGTTTTGGAAGAAATTTCATGAAGCCTTAGGCATTAGATTGACCTACAGTACAGTCTTCCACCATTAGATATATGGACAATCAAAAAGGGTGACACAAGTTCTTAAAGATATGTTATGTAGTTGTGCCATTAAATTTAAAGGTAGCTTGGATCAGTACTTGTCTTTAGCTGAGTTTGCCTATAACAACATGTATTAGACTAGTTTAAGCATGGCCCCATATGAAGCAATATATGGCAAGAAGTTTAGAACTCTATTGTGTTAGAGTGAGATTAGGGAAAATAAGATATTAGGAGTTGATCTGATTAGAGATATTAAGAAAAAGGTTAAGGTGAACAGAGATAGATTGAAAGCTACAGTTGATAGGCAAAAATCTATTACTGATCTAAAGCGGAGGGATATTAAGTATACAATTGGTGAGAAAGTGTTCTTAAAAGTATCTCCATGGAAAAAGGTCCTTAGATTTGGGAAAAAATAGGAAGCTAAGCCTTAGATTCATTACACCATATGAGATCACAAAGAGAGTGGGACCTCTAGCATATAAGCTAGCTTTGCCATATGAATTGTC
>CANXYI010790601.1:0-17614 GCA_948208565.1 Hura crepitans | reverse complement strand
CAATCACAAACTCTTAGGGTCATACAACCTAAGAGAAGTGGCTAAGTTTTCCAATCAAGGATAATAGCGACCGATTAGTTCACCTTTTCATATACCTGAAGGTACAAGGCTTATGAATGATGGATATGCTAGCACTTCTCTATTCTTGAATGAAAAATGGAGTCATGGTTCACAACACCATTTAGGGTAAAAGGGATAGTTTATATAGAATGCAATGCATGGGATTGATAAAAATTAGAATATTAGATGGCATATTATTTGGGCACTTTCAGATTGAGATTCTTAGTCCCCAGTAGAGTCATCACTATAGAGAAATATGTATTTTTATCAAGGATAAAAGCGGTTTAGTGTTTAGGATTCGCCACCAGGCCTCTACACTAGGACCTCTAATCTTCTGTACTAGAAAGGTTTGAAATTCAGAACTTATTTATGCCTTAGTAATATGCCTTCTTTGTATATTGTAATATTTATCAATCCCGTATCTAGCAAGCATATATTATATTTAAAGCAGTTATGTCACCTTTTCATGTATAAAAAGTAAATTGCAGTATTTTAAAAAATATGACAAGTATGTTGCACATCCAGAAAGTGGGTCATTGATTAGTTGTTCTTTGACTTGACAATTACCCATAATTCCATAGGAATTTACGGTAATGGTCTAACTCCCATGTCTAGGAGATTGTTCTTTATTAAAATACATTTTGCATATGACTTTTGATTAGAGAAAACTCAAATCCATTTTATTATGAAAATGCCAATTATTTAGTTAGAAAACCATTTTAATGTGAGATATAAGCTTTAGCGTGTAAAATAAGTTATTTACTACCTATTACATCCCAAAATAAATAAGAGAATTAAAGGGCTACAAATTCAAGGGAAATAGAACAAAAAACTTAATTGGTGCATTTGTACGATGCTAAGTCCATGTAGACTTTATAAAGCTCTGGCAAGTGTCCATGCGGACTACTGATTGTAAGGGTTATTATATCCGTCCGGACCTCTACTCCATTGAGAAAGGTCACTTGCATATAACTTAAAGGAAAAGGTTAATGATACCAAATAAAGATTCATAAGGATTGATAAAGAGGATAAGAAATACAAATACATGTGAAAACTGGAAAATTTCCTTGTAAGAGGGAGTCCATGTGGATTATATAATAGAGTAAACATGCTCAACATAAATATATTCGTGCAGACTACGTTCCTCGTGAGAGGAAGTCTATGCAGACTTCAAGATGAAACCAATAGAGAAAAATAGGATCATCTATATGGACTACGTTCTTCATGAGAGGGAGTCCGTATGGACATACAACAGTTCCAACAAGTCAACAATATGCACATAAGAGAACAAAATAACTATACAGGGTAATATCATAGAAGCATATCAATATAGTAAACAATATATGAATATATGATATAAAAGACATAAGATACTAGTATCAAATATAAGTCCATGTGAACGACATGTTATACATATATTAAGAAAGTAAGTCAGTGTGGACATTAACATGCTTACAAATAGATCTGTGTGATTGGGATGAAAATAATATAATGTTTATGATATAATGACAGTCAATCGTACAATATGAAATAACTTGAAATGACGACCTACTTCTATAATTAAAGTGGGAATTACATAGAATCATCTCACTTGAGATCAATCCTTGGAGATCATGGGTCCATGAAAATAATAAGAATATGTACACTTAGAGGCCTCTGATCTTACCCTTGTAAGTGGACTTCGAGCAACAACACAAAAGGTAGGGTTTTGGAAGAATAGAATTTAAGTGTGGGCTAATAGAACTAATAAAGTGAATCCTTGTTGGAGTTCTTGCCTAAACTCATGGAACAGATCTCTTGGATGCTCATAACACTATTCTTAAATAGCCTCCATGCCTCTCCCTTCTCCCTCTAATTGCCTCTCCCCTATTCATACCTAAGGATAGGTATTTATAGGTTTTAAGGTCAAGATATCCCATCCAGAGGTGGTAGAGTCCTTCTAGGATTGGGATTCATTATCTGGATAGAGATCCCATGCTTCTAGAAAGTTTTGTTGGTAAGTCCACTCGGACTTATACGGCTTAATCTGTGCAGACTTAGTTATGGGTTTTCCCGCTAGTCCATGGGCTTGGGGCCAAGTTATTTTTAGTATATGCAGACCTGGCTTTAGCTTGTCTGTGCAGATCTTGGGCTTTGGGCTCAACTAATCTTGGCTAAGGTGTAAAACTCATGGCATTAAGTCCAGCTAGATTAGTCTGTGCGGACTTAGTTTCCAGGTTGCTTGCCTTGTTGCTTGAGCTTGTCTGTGGTTATCATCATAGGCTAAATTTTAGGCATCTACAATATCCATTTCACCCTTAGGATTTATACATTGATTTGTCCACATGTGTATGAGATACAAACCTTTTAATTAAAGGACTGTGTATGTGTGTGTGTGTGTGTGTGTGTGTCAATATGTAATACCTCGACCAAGAAAAGAATTTATAAAACTTTCTATCCCTTCTTGGTATCATGGCTAAAACTATCCCTATACATTCCATGCCATTGTTAATCCATTATAACATCTTGATTCTTCCTAAATACATGTCTATGGTTTATAGCCTCTATCAGAAGACATATAGAATTACTTTCTTATGTATGAACTTCTATAGGAATCACATTCTTATACTCATATCTATACCAATTGACAATGTCAACATTTGTACTGAAATGAGCATAGCTTCGATCATAGAATCACTTCTAATACAAATCCTTACTTCATTGATTTCATCTATGCATATTTCATTTATTCAATCATACCTTTCTAATTTAAGAACAATTAACACTTAAAATTACTTATAAAAAATTATGCTCAATTCCATAATACATGCAAAATTTTAAAATTTTTAGAACTTGAACACATTACCTAACCTAAAATTTAAAACTCTTCCTTTGGCACCAAATTGTGTCTTAAGCCTTCCAATTTCACCTTTCTATCTCTTATACTTCTCTAACAAAACTTCCATAATCCTTTTTCTCCATGGTCACTATTCATCCTCTAATTCAAAGCTTCATTTCTTGAAACTATAGCTCAAAAACCTAAAATTGATGGTGGAATTTTTTATTGGAGGCACAAAGATTTGTTTTCAAGTTGAAAAGATGGATTTCTGGTGGAAAAGGAGTAAACAAGAAGGGAAGCCCTTCTTCATGCTTTCTATTAGTTTTGAAAGGAAAAATAGGGGGGATAGAAGATGGTGAATAGGGTCTTTGAGCCCTTTTTCTTGTTTGACTTATATAGGTTTTAAATTAATGGTTGATATTAGATCATTTAAAATGATCAATGGTTATCAATAATAAAAGTTTTATTGATTTCCTTGTTGTATTTTCTTTTAAATTCTTAACAATAAAATTCAACCCTTTTTTTAATCATAATAAATCCTCCATAATTTACCAAATATGAGAAAATTAGATTCTCGAGTCAAACGAGTCAAATTGTTATAAAAATGATATTGCATTGAATGATTATTTTTCATCTCAATCTACTTTCTATATCTTATTTTCAAAATTCTTTAATTTCCATTAGAAATATTTATTCCATAATTATTGAACTCTAGAAACTTCGTTAGTTACATTAAATATTGACTATTGGGTCATCTTTGATGAAATTGCCGCAAAATAGGCAATACCTTTTTGCTAAAATGTTATTCATTAGTACTTTTATTATCCATCGTTGATCATCAAATGATCTTTTTTTAACTTCAAATCTCACCCACGACCTTTTTAGGACATGCATTATTCATCTATCAAAAAACTACTTTTCAAGTCTTGAGAGTCACTATTCATGGCTCAGGAAGTACCATTTACGACTCGGGATTTTCAGGTTTGAAAGTAGTACGAATTGATCTAATATAGATTAATAACTAGTTTCTGATTATATCTTATTTTATTAGTGGCAACTCCAAAATTTACAATTTACTTCTAAATAAACTAATCACTAAAATAAATTTTAATATATTATTAATTTATTATTATGTTAATAAAATAATTTAAATGTTTAATTATTGACTTATTAAAATTAATTCAAAATTATTTTATATTCTTATATTTAAAATATCATTTTATAAAAAAACCTTTAAATTGTAATATAGTTTAAACGAATTTATAAATAAACTAATATTTACTTATAAAATGTTTAATTTGATAATTAACTTATTTATTACTTTATAATTTAAATAATATATTTTGCAAAAGTATTTAATAAAAATAAGATGATATTATTTTTTCTAAATAGTTAAATAAATAATAAATAACTTGTACCAACATTTAAATAAAAGAGTGCTCTAATTTTTTTTATCATACATTATTATGATTCTTTCAAAATAAATATTATATGGTTGCAAAATATTAATTAATATCATAAATTATTAATTTAATTATTGATTAAAATATCATTGTATATATATATATGTGTGTGTGCGCGCGCGCGTTCTTTCGATACAATTCGGTATAGTCCAACATGATCCTTG
Organism: Hura crepitans; assembly: GCA_948208565.1. Lineage (NCBI taxonomy): Eukaryota > Viridiplantae > Streptophyta > Magnoliopsida > Malpighiales > Euphorbiaceae > Hura > Hura crepitans. Next base: position 13,109 of record CANXYI010790601.1, on the reverse strand, counting down.
GTTCGAAACTTGACAAAGATCCAGATCTATCCCAAATTAAAGTCAACGGTCCAATTCGTTTCAATTCTAGTAAAAAAAAGTCAATTATAAAGTTCAATTTTCAATTCTTTTTCATGGTGCTTCAATCTAGTCTAGAAAGATCCAAGATCCGTGTACATCCCCTATGAACAAGTTGATGAATTAATTCAATTATTAGCTATTATTATTCCAACAATTAGACAATCGGCCGTTATTATTACAATTGCCAAGAAAAATAGTTTCAAAATTAAGCATAAAGAGCATACAAATATTAGAAGGAAAAGTAAATAAAGAAAAAAGAATTATTTAGATCTCACGATTTTGGCAAATCAAAACTTCAATTACTTTTAATTGGAATAAATGATTTAGTTATTCATCATTGAAATGGAAAACACGAGGGAATTTAGAATAATAAGTTATATTCTAATCACAAAAAGAGGGGTGTTCGTCCCTTCATATACAGAAGAAAATCCCAATTCAAGAAGGAAAAGTATTCCAAAAATTCCTAATTCCTATACAAAAAAGGCTTAAAAGTATCAAAATTTCCTTTTTTTCCCTAATCCTCCTAAATAGTAAAAATGCAATTAAGAAGAAATCAGTCTGTTTCCAATTCTGAATAAAGTTGTCTAGACTAGTAAATTCACTCAAAAGTGATAGGTTAGTTGTTGCGAACTAATTATGCCTAAGAGTTGTTCCATAAGCACTTGAAATCTTCAAATTTGCTCCATCTTGATTATTTCTCCCTATTTCTTCACCTAATTGCATTATTTTGTCCTATTTAGCTTCTTCCTAACATATAATTACCAAAATTAGGTAATCTTAATCAAAATAGCATATCAAGTCTTAATTTAACTACAAAAACACATAAAAATTATGTCAAGTGAGCAACCTATCAACATCCATAAAATAGTCCTTACAATGATAAGTAAGAGATGAGAGAGCTCGGGAACCAAATGCAAACTTTGCCATTAGTTACACCATAGTTCTTAACAAGGGTATCATTTCTGGCTAATTTTTTGCCTTTAGAAACAAGTTTTTGCTTTTTCACTACAAACCCTTTACAAGTCTAGACTCTTAACTTCACTAAAACTATGGAAGCCAGCTCCAAAACTCATATAGGAATTAAGAAACCTGCCACACTAAGGTATATCAATTGTTGGTCCATGCATGTTATTATTGTAAAGACTACGAAAATGGGCCAATTCGTTATAAATTGAGTTAAAAGCAACTTCAACAATAACCATTCTCCTTCTTCTTTCTCTCTTTTTCTATTCTGAATTTGAATATAAAAATCAAACTAAAAAGGAAATATGAGATTTAAAGTTTGAATCTAAAATCAAGCTAGAAGAAATGGAATTCTAACAAATCAAAAATGAAAAAAAAAGAATAAACTCTTCTTTCAGCTTTAAACTTTGAAATAACCTTGGTAAAAAAGGGATTGGATTTGATCTCTCAGCAAATTGAGAAAAACAAAATAAACTCAGTAGTTAGGTTTGGGCAAGTAAAGATTAGCCATAAATGAGAACTCTCTAATATTGATCCCAAGGCTAAATCTTCTTTTAGAAACTGATTATTTCAACATGACATTAATCTACAACTAATTTTCCTAGTATTTGCTAATAACTCCCATTCTTGTGCTTCGCTTGGATATGGCGCAATTTGGATGTCACATGACTTCCATCGTCACCAAAAGTTAGTTGATAACCACATGCTGTGACTCATCAAAATTCTGCAATCTTGAGCTATTTTCTCATGCCAAGGACATTTTTTTACTCAACAAAAGATATATGCATTTATTGCTAATTTTAGTTTTTTTAATTTGATTTTAAAGGAGAAAGAAGATTCTAGTTAATTTAGTTTACTTGATAACTAATGACGATGTTATGATCGTATAGTGTGCATCTCTCTTTATGATATGTTAGTGTATTAAAAGGATACCCTATCTTCTATTCATTTTTTATTGGAAAAAGTCTAAGTCCTATTCGGCTTAATCTAAACAAATTTGGGGAAATAAATTTATTTTCTAGACTTTAATTGAATTTAAGTCAACCCCGATTGCAATTGGGTGAATCTAGCTTGGCCATATTAAGGTATGTTTTTGACCAAACACAGGTAATTGTAAAAAAAAAAATCAAAGCCTTTAACAAAGAAACTAAGAGTGTGCAAATAGTCAGTTTGGTTCAACTGAAAGAACCAAATATCAAAATTTTAAAAAAAAATTAAAATCAAATGAAAATTTTAAAATATCGAACCAAAAAAATTAAAATTTAAGTGGAATCAAACTGAAAGAACTGAATAGACCAAACTTTTATGTAATTTTTATTTTTTATATATAAAAAATATTAAAACAATATCATTTTTAGAAGTTTGATCAATTCGGTTGTTTCAATTTTTACTTTTCAAGAACTAAATTGAACATATTAAACCTAATTTCTATCCAACAATCGAATTAAAAAAATTAAAAATCAAAAAAATCAAATTATCGACGGTTCCATTCAATTTCGATCCTGCACAACTCTTAAAGAAACATCTTCTCGACATCCTCCAAGACCACCGCTCGTTAATTCGACACTGTTGACTTCGTTCGAAACCATCGACGACAACGAACATCTCCCTTTGCATTCATAGGCTCTTCTTCTGAGAGCATTTATCACTTTTTGTTTTCTTCTTGTAGTAAGCTCAAGAAGGCCACCACAAATCTTTAGCCTTTATTTAGATGAGAGTAGGTTATTAAGAAAATTATATTTACTTTAATGAAGGAAACAAAAGGAAAATTAGTGAGATTTTTGTTAATTTATTCTTTCTGTTTAGCTATAAGTAAATTATAAAAAAAAATTAAATTTATGTTAAAGGAGAAATTTTTGAGGGTTTGTTATATTTACTATCTATGCTTTCCATTTTAGAAAGAAATAAAAGTTGAATATAGAGTAAATTATTTATAGATTAGAATTATTTAAATTAGGTACATGTATCGAATTAATAAAATAATAATATATCATTAAAATTAATTATTATTTTACCTATTAATTACCTTTTTAATAATTTTTTATTACATACCAGTGTTTTATAGACTCAATATACTAAAATCACGCATACATCTAGTTTATATTAGAAATTTTCATTATTCACCTTTTTTTTTTCTGTATCTTTACTTTAAATTACTTCTCTTATTTATTATTTAAATAATAAAAACGAAAGTAAATTTTTAGCTTATTTTACCGACTCCCAATTTTCCACGTTACCTCATGCATGACTTAGATAAAAGCACAGGTAAATTTATGGGTCTTGGCTTTATTGCATTTAGCCATGTGAATGGTGCTTTGATTTGTTTGAAGGAACCAAGCTTAGAAAATCGACAGGGGTAGCCCCTGCTTGTTTATATTTCTCAGATTAATGGAATTTTGGCTTTTTCCTTTTAATTATTCGAAAATCTGAAAAATATATTTTTTTTTCTGTTTTTCTGCAAATTTCAGACCAGCTTTTGATTTCACGCTCTTTTCACGGCGTGTGACTTTTACCTTCGTCAGAATCGTCCACGTTAGTTTCAAATTTTATTTTAGCAGTTATAAATTCCTTCACCGCTCTTTCTACGCATCGAGTCCTCCACTGGAGATTGTGAAGTCTGTGCCTCAGATATCTCTCTGGTGACTGGTAATAAATTGTTAGTCCAAATGTTTGCTTTTGAGTTTCATTGTGAAAATTTTGGTGCATTGTACTTTCAATCTCACATCTGTAATGCATAACAAGTTTTTTAATTGGATCGGTTTGGCTAATTGCAGGATATGGATTCCTCGACGTTTTTATTTAACAAACTCAAGGTTTCAAACCCAGAATTGCTTAGCGTTTTTTGAGCTGTAATTGTGCGTTGGTATTGTTTATTGGCTTAATTTTGATGTCGCATCTGCTTTTCAGGCTGCGGAACCGTTCTTCCTGTTAGCAGGCCCCAATGTGATTGAATCAGAGGATCATGTCCTCAGAATGGCCAAGCATCTCAAGATTATAACTGAAAAGTAAGATTGCTTCTTTTTTTTTTTTATGACGGTGGTTCTTCCTTGATTTAATCGTAAATAATAATGATAATTAACAAGGAAATGTGATTACTAAGTTCCTGCCTTTAAGCTGTTTTATGGAAGTTTGTTGCTTTTTTCCTCATTCTGATTTCCAATTATTATTTAGTGATTCCTTATTTCTGATCTTGTAGAGTTGGACTACCATTGGTTTTTAAGTCAAGCTTTGACAAAGCTAACAGGACATCCTCAAAGTCATTTCGCGGTCCTGGCATGATTGAGGGATTGAAGGTGAGGATGGCTATCTTTTCCTTTTTTTACCTTTTGTTTCCTCAATGTTTTTTTGGGTAGGTTTTCGGATTTGGAATGATATTTTTTGTCTGAGACAAAGCTCAAGAATTTTATTCATAAATAATGAAATTTAGCAGCAAATCCTTTAGAGAGCATCATCAGTAACCATAAGGCAGATTTGAGCGTCTATTTGTTTTTTATGTGATATGTTTGTTCTTTGGACAAAATTCTTGAAAGAAATGACATCACGTGAAATGTGCAATAATAAATAGCAAACTGATGTGATTTCAACCTTGTACTTTGTGCCAACACTTTAGTTCTGTTGAAAGTTGAATTGCTAACTATTATAAATCATGGAGTGAATCAGATTGCTGTCAGCTACAGTCTTGGCATTACATAATTTTATAATTCTTATTCTGAGGAAGTGACCAAATGTTGTCAATTCGATGAAAGATACATCATACTTGTTCTCTAAGTGATTTTGGCTTTGTTTATGCTGAAGTTGTAAAAAAATTTTATACAATCTGCATTGATTAAAAGTCAGATCAGGATATAATACATTTACCTACATGTTTGAACAAAAGGAAAAAAAAATGCCTTAGACAATGATTTTTTGTATAACAGAATATTGAAATAGTCTCAGCATTATGGCTTCTATCACTACCATTGACTAGAACTTTTAGAAGTTGAGTTAAGAAATATAGCTGATCACATCTAGTATTCTCCTGCTCTTAGTTTCAGATACACTAACTCATAAAGGTTCAAGTGTGTTACAGCATTTAGTAGTTCTTTGTAAGTTTGTTGGTTACATAATGTTGTAGCTATATCTGTCATACAACTTGATGAGTTTTATTGTGTGAAACTTCTCAGATACAAAGTGGTGATCAATTGATTTTGTCTTTTCCCTTTTGGTGGCAGATTCTTGAGAAGGTTAAAATACAATATGACATCCCTATTATTACTGATGTGCATGAAACTGCTCAGGTAATAAAATATTTTGAGCTAATAAGTTCCTTTTTTTTTGCTACCATTATTTATTTATTTATTTTTTTGAGGAATGGTTAATATTCTAGATAATCTCAATATTGTGTGGGAAGATAGTTTTTTCACAAATCTTTGCTGGCCCGTTATTAGGCTTGATTAATTGTTTTTGTTGTTTGAAACAAACAGTTCTATTTCCGTGATTTTCTTAATGTTCCAAAGGTAAATATTATGTTGCATTGGTGCCTATACTTGCGTTCCTATGTGATCCATGTGGTTGCTTGTTGACGTGGACAAGAAGGATATTGAGAAATTTGAAGTTTATATTAGAATATCAGTTTAGATTGGATATGGGCATATTTGGGAACTCAAAGTGCTTCATAGTCTTTTTATTTTTACGTTTCTTCAATTAACTTAGTTGCTGATCTAGCATTTTGCAATCTAAGCTCTAGTGTTTTCCAACTTCCAACTTTTGCTTGAACATGCTGGCTAGATATCTTCAAATTTTATTTTGACTCTTTCTATGTCAGTCTAGGAGAACATTCAATTTAATCTTACAAGTTTCACTTGGAACTCCAAAATTTAACAGGCCTTAAGATGCTAAGTTTTAATAATTGTTTAAGTCTATAAGACACTCATCCTTGTAATGCTTTTTATTCAGTATTTCAGTATAACATCTCAACAGTCCTTGCTTCCTATATTGTACAGCTGTGATGCCTAGTAAACCTTTCATGAGATGCATAACACAATTTTCCCGGGAAGCTTATAATCTTTAATTGTTGGCTACTTTTCATGGAAATGAAGTTCTATAATAATTGCATATTTCTACTATTGATGTTTAGCATTAGTTCTCTTCTTCTTCAACTCGTGCTTAATTTGGATTGAGTCAAGCTTATTCCTTATATTGCCATCTTTTCTGCATCATTTCTGTAGATTAGGAAACTAAGGGGGGTACATTGATTGTTATCTGGTCTAGGTTATTAGTATTGCTTTATAATAATTTGTTGGAAAATTTTGATGTCATCCTCTTGATATGGTTCCTATAAACTTTTCAGTTTACAGTCCCCTTTTTGTCTGTGTGCGTTTTTCTCTCTTTTTATTTTTGGTCTTTAAGTCACTCTCAAATTTGCTCCTTAAATTGAAATATTGCAATTGATTTGAGCTGATGTGAGGTTAATACGTAGATTCAACATTTTATTAACCATTTGCAACCTGTAATTATATGGCCAGTGCGAAGCAGTTGGCAAGGTTGCAGATATCATACAGATTCCAGCATTTTTATGCCGTCAGGTAAAGTAAATTTGTCTTGGAGGTCACTGCTTCCATGATCAGGGATCATTATTCTTTTTCTTTTTCAATTTCAAAAGATGATTTTCCTGTTTCTTTTACCCTGCCACCTGATTGAGAAAAAACTCTTATATGTGTCCTTTATTGTATTATGACAGACAGATCTTTTGGTTGCAGCTGCTAAGACAGGGAAAATTATCAATATTAAAAAGGGCCAGTTTTGTTCTCCTTCTGTCAGTATCTATCCTTTTCCCATGAAAAGTTTTTATTGAGATATTCAAATTAAAGGATCTTGAAATACTGTTGCTTGCCTGAATTTGATAATAATCAAAATTTGCAGGTCATGGTAAATTCTGCAGAGAAGGTTAGGTTGGCTGGAAATTCAAATGTAATGGTTTGTGAACGAGGAACTATGTTCGGCTACAGTAAGTTACTATAAATGTCTCGACTACTATATGCATATGCTTCTGATTAATGTCACTGGCTTTTGATTATGTTTCAATTTTATGAAGGGTGATCTTTATAAATTGTGGTCCACAGAGTGACTTCTAATTTTTCTAATTATTTGCCAATGGTACTTCTGCATAGAACATTGTCAATGATTTTAACAAGCAACTCAACAACTTACTGAGAAAGCTATTAACTACTCCATGAATCAATACACTAAAGGAAAGCTGAATTTAGGGATTATTTCGGCTTGAAAATTTTTTATTTAGGAAGTTTAAGGCTTTAGCACCATTTAATTTCTCTATTTTCATTTGGACCCTTTGGAAAGTTGGTTGCTTTCTATTTAAGGCTTAGAATGTTCACGGTTTAGGATATCTAATACTAGCAAGCGAAAGATTAGTTATTTAAGTCTTTTTAAATTAAAGTAGCCGTTGTCTTAGCTTTTGATCATGGATCTACAAGTATTTGGTTTGAAAGGTTTCTTTTGTCTCTGTCTCTTTTTCATGTAATTTTACAATATGAGGTGGATTAAACATGAACTCTCAATTTGCATCTTGAGGAGTATTAGGTGTGTACAAAATCTTTAGAGACTTTTGTTGGTCCAAAAAATATAGATGATTTGGTGGCAAGAAGAAAACAATCCTTTTGCAATTTTCAATTTAGTAGTGATACAAGGCATTTGGATAGAGAAAGTGTATGTATATTGATGTGGATGTACTGGTGGCAAAAGCACCAATCAAGTAATAAAGTGGATACAAGAGTATCCCAATATCGTCCTAGAGAGACCAATTAATTGGCTGAAACTATATTACTTTTGCTAAGTGCTATTTGAGAAAACTTGTATAAATAACGATGTAAAATATAATAAAACTAAAATTAATTAAAAATCAAAATCAACAAATAAAAAAAAGTTCATAAGAGAAACTGTTATGGTATTAAGATTAAGAATTAGGTTTAGGAAGTATTTTATTTATGGTAGAATTCTTTGTTAGGAATAAAACTTTCCTAGTTTAAATAGGATTCTTTAGATATTAGGAATTAAATAAAACCTTCCTAGTTTAAATAGGATTTGTTATTTCCTAATTAGAAGAGAATTTTTGGGCTTGTAACCTCTATTTAAAGAGGCTGAATTTAATCAATAAAATCAAATAAGAAATTTCCAATAGAAAAGCATCAAAATATAGGCAACTCTCTTTAACGAGTTCCAAGGTGCGCGACTCCCTTAGACGAGTTGCAATTTTCTAGCAATTCGGGACCGTAACATTTAGTATCAGAGCCTTACAACATGGGCACCACTGACAAGAATGATGAGATGAAAGCCTGATTGAAGAAGCAACAGTAGCAGCTATGTCTCAACTTGAATCGTGGATGATCGCGCTGTTTCAGCAATTAACTCTGCAAACTCAAGCGTTCTTCGGTGAATCCACCTGTAATCAAGGAAAAGAAGTTGATGTAGGAACTTGCAATAGTGATAATGTTCATGGAAATCTGCCTAATCAAGCAGAATTCCAACCATACAACCAGCCACAAAATGAGAGTAGTCGCAACAGTGCCATACTTCCCTCCTCAGCAAACAGTAAACCTAATAAGCTAGCAGAAAAGGTGGTGCCACAATACATAAAGTCTTCAACCATTGAAGGGTCTAAGGATCTCTTAGCAACAAATTTTGGTATCAATCGGCGGCGAACTTTGAGTCCAATACAAGAAGTTGAAATTCCACCTCAACTGTCGATCAATTTAAGGAATTTCATCTCCTACCCTACGAGCTTGGAATTGGGAAGGACAATAATGGCCTTACAAAGGAAAAAAACCTCTAGCAGATTTCAAGTTCACTTAACAATGGATTTAACAAGGTTGGGTAGCAGGTTGAAACGGTTCCTAGATGAAATTTGTCAATTATTTCAAAAGCCAACATCTTTGCTACCAATTCGCAATTGTAATCATCATTTGAAAGAGTAACAATGAAGGTCTTGAGCTTGAGGATAAGCTCTGTTTCGAGAGAGATAGAGAGAGAGACAGGAGGGGGGGGGGGGGGGCGGAGGGGATTAACATTAAGAATTAGTTTTAGGACGTATTTTATTTATGGTTGAATTCTTTGTTAGGAATTAATAAAACTTTCATAGTTTAAGTAAGATTCTTTAGATATTAGGAATTAAATAAAACCTTTCTAGTTTAAATAGGATTTGTTATTTCCTAATTAGAAGAGAATTTTTAGGCTTGTCACATGTATTTAAAGAGGCTGAATTTAATTAATAAAATCAAGTAAGAAATTTCCAGCAGAAAAGCATCAAAAGATAGGCAACTCTTTTTAACGAGTTCCAAGGTGTGCGACTCCTTTAGACGAGTTGCAATTTTCTAGCAATTCGAGACCGTAACAGAAATGAATCAATAATCAAGAAATGTTAAGGTCAATTATCCTCCCTAAACTAGTTATGGATGTTAATAAATTTACATATGTAAATCCAGTTGGACAAAACTCAACTTAAACCCGATTATCCTATTCTAGGAACTGATATTAAAAAAATAAAATCTAATTCTATTCTAGAAAATTAAGTGTTATTTTGCATAAATTGAGTTAATAGCAATTATCCTTCCGGAAATAATTCTAGTTCCTAGGTTTATTATATAATCACTTCGATAATGTATAAATCAACCTAACCATTCATCTATCCAAACAATCAAAAACCAAATCCAACCAATAGTATGAACTCAATTTGTTATTCCAACAACAATTAAACAATAAAATTAACTATCAATCATTCAAGCATTAAGCACATGGTAGAAGATGAAACTGAATTAACATGCAATGAAATTAATTATTCATCCATAACAAATCTAGGGATTCAAGTATCCTTTAACAAAAAGATTAAATTACTCCATTAAAACAAAAGAAAAATCAAGAAAAGAGTTCATAATCATTATTACAACTTTGAAAGTAACCCAAACCCTAGGTAAAAGAAAATCCTCAAAAATTGATGAATCTAACTCCTCCCAAGCTTATATCTTCAAAATATCCTATGAATGCTTGCTCAAACACTTGAAAGCAAGTTTTCCCTTAAGTTTCTGGTGAAAATTTGACTCCTTGTGACTCCTCCCTCTTATTCCAATTGAGAAAAATAGGTTTAAATAGCCAAAGATCACAAATTTGTTGTCCAGGTCACGTGGGGTCACGAGCGTGACCTCTTGTTTTGCGTAGTAGCTGAGGGCTAATAAACTTGCCTGCCTTTGGAGTTTTATATGGGTCACGGGCGTGACACCCTGATGGTTCACAGGCGTGACCCTTGCTTTTACTCAGTAGCTTTGCTCCAAAATTCTCCTTTGCTTCTGGGATATTTTGGGGGTCACAATGCTACCTCACGGCTGTGACCCAATGCTGCCTCATGGTCGTGACCACCCTATATAGGCAGAATCTTTCTCGTTTTTGGTCCCTTTGGCCTCTAACTTCCCTAATTTCAACTGTAAAACAAGAAAAAGTGCCACTTAATGTGTTCTAAATAAAATTAACACATTAAACTTAAAATTTACTAAATTCCTAACAAAATTTCCTCTAAAATGGGTTAAAATTATACTAGGACATGTAAAATTGCATTATATCAATTACCCTATATTTAAACCTTTACTTGTCCTCGAGTAAATGAGAATGAATTCACAATTACTCGTCCTCGAGTAAATTAGAATGAATTCACAATTCTGAATTACTCAAAGTAACAATATAGAATATAAAATTCACTTTCCATTAAGTAAGAAAGAAAATAACCAAGCTTCTATCATTACTCTCCTTAATTTTCTCAAACAATAGATATACCAAGAAATTTCCGTGTGTATGTGCTAGGCCAAAACAAATTTTCAATGATTTTCAAAAATCAAAACTTTAGCTGTAAAATAAGAGATCAAAATTAGTTCTTATGCAAAATTTACATAATTATAGCCGACTTGAAGCTCAAGATTACTATATGCCTTTTCTTATGTACCACATTTCCACATAAATATAAAAGTAAGAGCAAAGCAAAACAAATGATCATTAGGTCTTTCATTTAGTTGTAATTTGGCTATTAAAAAGCGGATGAAGTTCAAGCAAAAGAAAAGTAGCCACTAACCAACACAACTGAAATTTTTAAAGCTTAATAAATTGCATATCCCTAGTTCCTCCTCTTCCAAATTACCATCCTTGATTCAATTTCTTCAAATTTCTCATTCAAATTATCCAAACTTCAAAATCTCACTTTTCACTACAGTTCAACTTTCTTCACATGTAGAATTTATTTTTGTTGGATTACATATCTCTTGTAAATTAGGATATATATCTTCTGTATATTTTTTCCTAGTTTAGCTTTATTCTGTTCATACTAGGCATTAATTGTATTATTTCCTTTCTTAGTGAGGAGATTCAAGTATAAAAACCTCCTCTCCTTACGTAATTGATATAGCAGAAAATGAAAAACAATTTATTTTCTCCAAATCTGAGATGGTATTAGAGCCTATGTCTTTGCTTTAGAGGTGAGTTTTTTTCCTCACAAACACTGTTCATCGGAGCTACCTAGGGTTTTGTTTTTTCGACATAGCCCACTCCAGGAGGAGTGCTTGCCGCCGATCTGCAGTAACCCGGAGTATCGTCACTGGAATTAGCCGCGCGTGGTTTCACATGCCGCCACAATCTGTTGCAGCCTTTCCCACTTGCCGGCACATGTGGCGCGTGAGGTCCTCTCCGGCCACCATCTTCTGTCGAATCTTATTCCCCATCACTCTAGTAGGATAGTCTAACCTCATCATAATTTTTCCAGAATTTTCTCAGCTCAAAACAGTTTTGGTTTGCCTCTTTTTTTGGTTGTGTATTCTGTTTTCTTTGGATTGCATTGTTGTCTAGTTTTATGGCTGACGAAAGAAAATCTGTTACTCTAATTATGGACAACCTGTCGCTTTAAATAAGTCTAGTAAAACTTGATGGGTCTAATTTTTTGGCATGGTCTAGATCTTGTTTGCTGTTTATAAAAGTACGAGGTTTCCATAGATACCTTTCTAGGGACAAACTGATGCCTCCACCTACAACCTCCGGATTCAACCAATAGGAGGCAGAAAATTCCCTTGTTATGTCATGTTACTCAACTCCATGCAGCCTAATATCACCCGAACCTATTTACTACTTAATTCAACTGCAAAAATTTGGGATGCTGTTACTTAGACCTATTCTAGAGTTGGGAATGATGCACAAATTTTTGAGTTGAGGAACAAGATCCACTCCACCAAACAAGGTGAACTGTTAGTCTCTCAATATTTTTCTGAACTTTGTGGTCTGTGGCAGGAATTGGACTATTATCAGGATTTTCAAGCTGACTGTCCTAGAGATGCTGTAAAATTTCAGAAAATGGTTGAAAAAGAACGCATTTATGACTTTTTAGCTGGATTGAATAGTGAATATGATCCTATCAGAATTCAAGTTCTTGGAAAGGATCCTCTACCATCCTTGGAGCAAACCTATTCTTATATACAGCAAGAAGAAAGCAGAAGGAGTGCCATGCTATATACCAAGTAGGACTTATTGCCGATTCCCCCCATAATAAGCAAATTAGGGCCACAATTGACAAGGATCAATTGCATTGTGACTATTGTGGGAAGCCTCGACATTCCAAGGACATGTGTTGGAAACTACATGGATGATCTCCTAGAGGTAAAGGAAGTCAAAAAGGGGGATCAAATCGTTCTCAAGCACGTCTAGCTGAAACAAATGGAATCGGAGAAGAATTTGTTCCTAGCACCAGTGGGAATTTTATGTTAGACAAAATTCGATGTCTCAGAAAACTATTATCACAACTTGATTCGCCATCCATTGTAGGCACCTCCAATCATGTCAAACCAGGTACTACTTTATTAGTTGATCTTTCACAATTATCCTGGATAATAGATTGTGGAGCAAATAGACATATGACAGGCTGTTCTAACCTTTTTCAATCTTATTTACCATCCAAAAATAATGAGACTGTTCGAATAGCCGATAGGTCTCTATCACCTGTGGCTAGGACAGGTTCTATTCACTGTACTTCCAATCTTCATTTATCTTCAGTTCTTCATGTTCCTAGATTC
>CANXYI010790585.1:0-11403 GCA_948208565.1 Hura crepitans | reverse complement strand
TAATAAATTTACACATTTAAAATTTATTCCATTTCATTAATTAACTTAAATATTTATTTTATTATTATTATTTTTTCTTTTCTTAAACATTATACCAAATATCTTTTTAGTCCATTTAATAATTATTAGTATCTCATGTTCATATATAATATACACACATATATTTATACTTATACATACTTAAAATAATTATTTAATTATAACTCAATGTGTGTGTGCATGCGTACACGCACGCGCATATATATATATTTGTTTTACTTTGCTAAATGTAGAGTTTTTAGCTATATGTGCCTAAATTATGATCTATTTGTTTACTTTGCATTTAAATGAGTGTATGAAAATAAAATAAAGCTTTAAGAATGTTGTATGTGCACTTTGAGGCATATTATGGATGTAAGTGTATATAGTGAAAAAGGCTAGTGTGTACACTTAATAAGTGTGAATAAGTATATAATGATCCATGAATGATAAGGTGTGCTTTAGAATTTCATTATATGGACATTTTAATGAGATGGCAGAATTTTAACTTGGTGAAAGGCCGAATGATACATGGCTTAGTCTTAAGCTATATTCATAATGTTAATTCAAGGTTATATGAGACTGTAAGACACATATGAGAATGTTACCATAATAGTAAAAGATGGGGTATGTAAAACAATCCTCATGCACATTGAAAGGAGTATGGCATACAAAAAGGGAAAATAAACTTATTAAATAGTCACTAAGTATTAAATAAGAAAGAATCAAGAACATAAGCATAAAATGGTCTTATGGCCGAAAATAACAAGAATAAAAGAATGACCCGAATTTTTTAGCTCACAAAAATATCATGCATAAGATAATGTTTGAAGTTTAAATAATGATGTGTCAGTTAAGATTTATTGAATTAGCCTAAATAGACCAAAGTGGCCAAATGGCCTATAATGAGACCCTAAGCTTTAGGCTCTCTAAATGGCAAGATTTTGGTGCCTTATATTTAATTTTCTTAAATTAATGTGTACATAATGTACAAGTATGAAGAAATGAAAAGATAGACTAAAAAGGGTCTTAAAATCCAAAAGAGCCCTAAAAGGGGTATAAAGGGCACATTATGCCATGAATTGGGAGATTATGAAACTGAAGGCACGAATGGATTTAAAATGCCATTGTGACCTTAAATTGAGTATGAAAATGTGAAATGTGAGTTAAAAATCCACAATGTAAGTGGATATTGTTTAATGAGCATGAATATGGCATAATGTGAGATATAATGTGCATAAAAGCATGAGAATGCAGTTTTTATCAAACATAAGTAGTTTTAGTTATCTAATGGCTAAAAATAGGTATATTAAAAGCTATATAAGCTTATATAAGATGGTGAAACTAAATGTAATGGTTTTTAGTCCATAAGATGCAACAACCTAGAAAACAGATAGGTTGATCGGTCAACTAGGGGATATAGCAGCTGTTAAGGCACTTCAGTCCTTAAATGTATATACAAAGGTTCATTTTTAGTTTTACCTGCAAATGGGTGTGTCGAGATCATATGATCATGCAAGTGCAACTACAAGGTTCCAAGAAGGAAACCACTACACAAACACACGTGGGTACAGCCATAAGGTTCTATGAAGGAAACCACAGCACAATTTATGCTAGTGCAACAGTTGTCAGGTCTAAAATATAGGCCACTGCACAAATCATGATTCCATTATCCATAGGATTATGGTAATTTTTCATGGGCATAAGTAAAGAAAAAATGGCTAAACAATATAAGTATAACCTTACACACGATAAGGCCTTAAATACATAATGTGGTTATGTATGATATGAAATAGTTCTATATAATAAATAGATGTTTATATTTGTTGAGTTTGCTATATATAATTCCCATAAGGTGGCTTGGATATGGCTAAGTCCAAGAATGATGTAAATAAACTTACAATAGATACAAGTGCAGTAAAACAAGTTTCTTATATGTTGTATTGGCTATACATGCTTATCATATAATTGTTTATGCCTAATGTATGTAAAATTGTGTTTAGTATGCCATATTACTCTTTACATGCATGGTGTGCAAGTGTTAAATGGTATTGTGTGCAAATGAATGTAATAAACATAAATAATGTATAATGGCAATGTCAACACATATTATCTTGATTTCACCACTAAGTATTATGCTTAGTGTGTCATTTGTTTTATGACATGTAGGTATAAAGACTTTTGATAACAGAGCCTCGAGGCATCAAGGAAGATAAAAAGAAGCCTTTATTTTGGTAAAGCACTTTTTATACTAGAAGTGATGTATAGGATGGCACTCAAGTGTATATGTAATAGGGAAAGTCTATATTTTAGTTAAATTGTAATTATTTTGTAACCAAATGTGTATTAGAATGTTCTATTGGATTTTAAAATGCATAATTTATATTAAACTTTGTGTATCCATGTTGTGCTGTATGATATCTCTTTCAGAGATTGAGATATCATACATTATGATTGAGTGGTGTTAGAGTGATTAGATGGATCACATTGTAACACCCTCTGCCTAGTTCTTTATGAACCTAAGCAAAGGACATTACTTCTCGGTAGGTCACCTATCTTAAGATTTCTCTAAGTCGTTCCTCATTTAACTCTTACTCTATTACCTTTTATTCAGCAATACCAAGCTTATTTACTCTTTTAATAATTTCATTATGTTAAACTGATCATATGTCATCTCTGATTCAGTCTATAAAAATTCATAATTCATTACTAATGTCTATAAGCCATACATCTTTCAGTCAAGCATTTACTTGCAATTTAGCTCAATATTTAAGCCATATTACCCATTTGACCCACAATGACATGTATGAGTGCCTCAACATGCTATATGTATACCATCATAATAGAAAGCTCTTACCTAGACAGCCTTCAGCTACACTACTAACCACTTTACACTACTAGTCAACTCTACCGTACCTGTGCATCAGCCAATCGATACACTAAGTATACACTTAGTGGAGAATTTAGCGAGACATGCATTGTACCATAATGTTATGCAATACACACACAAGCAAGCATTTACAATATAGTTTATAATATTATTCTTTCTCTATTATTCCTTAGACATACTAACCTTTCATAAATATGCATATATTTTATTTATGTATTTTGGTACCTAATAGCTAATTCATTTATAAATATATTATCATTAATAGTACTAGGTGCAACTTTGACAACTGATTCATCCTTAATTACTATCTTTATTACCCTCTTTGTATTCTTTGGTTATTAGTTTATCTGTTTCTTAAATATTTCTATTTGAATGATTTAATTGGCAATTTTGGTCACTATTCAACTGACTATATTCTCACAATATCTTTACATGACAGACTATTTATTTATCATTTTTACTTATATCCCTTCCATAACCATATGATAAATTTCTATCTTTCATTAATTCTAAAATTCAACTTATGTAGTGCCTGTAGTCTTATTTATATTTCATCTTCATCAAATATTTACTATGTGATTTTGTTTAGGTTTCATAAAGTCTATTTCCTTTATTACTTATCCTTTTTACTTGCCTATATGCCTCCAGTTACATTATAGTGATTTAATTAGGTTTTTACTACATGTTTCTTTTACATATCTTCACCTAAGATTTCACAGGTATTCATAATCTCAGTCTATTGTGCTTAAGTATCATTTATCCTCAATTCATTAAACATCATATATCGATAGCCAATAATATCTTTCTATTGATTCATTTATTCTAGAATTATTAATGATATATTTTACAGCCTATCTTCAAATGAAGACTCTTAAATCACTAGATGGTAGGAAATACAGTGTGCAATGGCCTACATTTTAGACCCCAAATGCTGCACCTACCTAGTTCAAGAATTGAATGGATATACAACAAGAATCATATTGTGCAATGGCTCACATTTTGAACACCGATGGCTTCACCCACCTAGAGCAGTGGCCCACACTCTAGACCTTGACTGCTGCACTAGCCTAATGTAGTGGTTTATCTTAAGACTTTGGTAGTTGTACCTACCCTAAATAGTGCAATGGCCTATATCGAGATCTTGATAGTTGTACCCACCTAGTGCAGTGGTCCAAGCTCGAAACCATTTTGGCTGTACCCACATAGTGTAGTGGTTAACATCATAACCTCAGCAGCTACACCCACCATCATAATCATCCAAATAATAGCCCTGAAGGCACAATCTCTCTAGTAGCTGCTAATCCTTAGTTGACCAGTTAACCCATCCAGTGGGCGTCTAACTAACATGGGCCAATGTCTATGTCAATTCATTTTCTCACTTATTTCTCATTCTTCTTGTTACTTGATATTGTTAGTAGGAAAATCATCTCTTTGTTGTCAATCTTTTATTTCAACTTTGGCAATCACTCGATGTATTTCTAATTTAACTAGTCTCATATTTCATTATCTCTATTAATATTACTCATTTCACATTTCTTCACATCTTCATTTACATAATACCTTAGTGTCACCCGTCTTATAAATTGTTATCTTATCATTGTTCACTATGCAATTTCCTTTAATAAGACAATGAATTTATCTCTTATATATCTAATAACTTCCCTTTTTCAATTTTAAAATCTTAGTTGTACTTTATTAATCACCATTCTTACTTTATCTTTCAATATATTATTGTATCACATTTATAATAATTATGTCATGTTTTTACACAAAAATATTTCTTAAATTATGATTCATACTTTAACATTTATACATAAATTTCACAAAATATTTAATTGCTTAAATATCCCATTCTATTTATTTATAGATTAAATATTAATGATTTATTAATTTTGTTTTATAATTTTATACTCCATATTAAATCTTTTCTCTTAGCTTATTTAAAGTTTCACTCAACTTATTATTTTTATTCAGTTATCGGTCATTTATTCTCTTTATTTTCATATTATCAAGACATAGTTATAGATCAATTTCATCTACTTATTTTTACTAGACAGTTATAGGTCACTTGCTCATTAGATAGTTATAAGTCATTTTTACATAAAAGTTACTATTCATTTAGTCATGTCCAATACAATTCATTTAATCATTTTTTTCATTCTTTTTATGGCCTCATGCCATCATACCTCATGCGATGTCATATTATTAAATATTATAATTCCTATATGACACTTTAACATCATTTTTAAGTATAAATGATCAAGTTACTCATGTCTTCTAAATACTTAAATTTATACTTCATATCATGTATTATATATGAATTTTTTAATTTTATCTTATGTTACATTTTTTTTTCACTTATTATGCATATGCCATAATAATTTCTTGCCATATTCTTACATACACTAATGTTACCATAGTTTCCATACATTACCATCACCATGCATTATGTCACAACCAAACATTTTTCTAACATACCATATTATGTTCATGTTACATATGACACTACCATTATTTTACATCATGTACATATAAATATACCTTGACATACATGTCATGCATATAGCCATATATACACCATGTATATACTTATAGTTTTCACCTTTAAAACACATCTATATCATCATTTTCACATCCCTTCCACATCATAGCATGTATATTACATCAATACAAGCATGCACACATGTATAAACCCAATTTCCATAAACATATACATGCCTTAAAACTCCACATCTCTAAGATACAATGAAAGTTTCAACTAAATTCACTTACAATAGGCTCTATGCCATGTTGAAGCAACTCCAACTCCATTGCTTTCCTTTTCCTCCTCCATTAATGCTTGATTTTCCTATAAATCAACTTTAGGGCCAACTTTAAGAATTCGTATAAAAGTGCTCATAACTCTAAAATTAAATCTCTATCTTCATAGATGTCATCTACACCTTACACACTACCTAAGAAAAATTTCAAACCTTAAAGAAAATCACTAACTTACGAAAAGAGCACTATTCACTCTAACCTTATATCTCACTTCTAAGGCCTTATTTTTCAATTCTATAACTTGGAATGTGTTCAAGAAATCATGGAAGTTGGATTTCATGTAAACATTTTGAGCTTTCACGGTGTTTAAAGGGAATAAGAGGAAGAAAAAATAGAGGAGGGGTATTTTCATGGTGGCATCGCCACCCTTGAAGAAGAAAGGAGAAACAAGCTTCTCTAACTTTTTAGTTGCTTCCTCTTTTTATTGCCATAGACCCTCACATTTTATACTTGAAATGGGTGGCTAATATCAAGCCTAATTTGTGTTCTAATGGCCTACATAAATCATAATTATGTTTGAACTTCTAGAAATTTTAATAAAATTTCTAGACCTTTAAAAATCATTGCTTTTGTGCTAAAAATCCTTGATTGGTCCCATTTAAGGCCTCATAAAATTTTAGCTCAAAATTCCTTCGGGAACTATTGTAACTATTCACTCATGTAACAAATAAATTCCTAAAAAATATCAAACAACCTCAAAAAATTAAAATTCTTTCACCATTAGAGTCATTGGAATTTTTTACCTTTAGGGTGTGCTATTTTCAGGTCTATCCAGGCACTTTCTGGAGCTATCCCAGCACAACCTCATTTGAGTCTATTATTCACTAGTTCTCAACCCAAAATAATTTATTGGTTCTAATAAAATTTTTAATTCACTCATTTTCACCATTTTTTAGTCAGTCAAAGTTGTTTGACTAGTACCCTATCTGGTTTCCATGTGATTCCCTAGTGTCTTAAAAGGCACTGTTTGGGGCTTTGGGGACACTATTCATGAAATGGTGATTTACGAGCATTACAATTCTTCCCCTCTTAAGAAATTTCATCCTCAAAATTTTAGTGGTTATACGGTCTATCACTTCAGCTTTTTTTTTCAATCCTTGTACATACAACCTTATCTTCTCATTCAGCTCACAAGTATTTGTGAGTTTATAGAGGCTTTTATACCTTTTTAGTTCTTTTTTTCCCTATCGTGAGTTTTTTTTGCAAGAACTTTATTTCAATCCTTCTTTATTTATAGGTAGATCTCCTCTATAGTGACTATCAACTTCACTGCTTTAGGTTTAATCAGCTTTTAATCATTAGATAATAGTATGTTATCTGTTTTGTAAAGTTATATTTCCATCAGATCTAGGTTCCAATACCTTTTTTACAATCCCTTATTCATCTTATATCAATCATTATTACTGTTCTTAACATTATAAGAACAATGTACTTATCATAAACTCTCTTGAAATCCTCCTTTAGGAATTTATACATTGAGGCATACCTTCTTACTCTTTTTATCACCACCGTATTATTTTTAATTCATGTTTACACATCTCACAAAAATAATTGTCTAATTAATTATAACTACCTTTATCTGCTTCCCTTCTTAAGACTTGAAATAATAATTTATTCTTTTTTTCTCATGAACTCCTTAGATACCTTTATTGGCCATTTTTACTCTCTATATAGCCCCTTATAGGATGTTTACCATATCTTTCAACCTTTTTTGGCCTAATTATTTCCAATAGCATCAGTTTCTTTTTTCCTTTTGCTAAATTTTCTCTCTCTACTACTCTCATTATCCTACTTCTATCAAATCCCTTCACATTAGAGCTGTTAATATACAATGCTCAGTTATTTAGTATATTTATGCCATAGTGAAATAGTGTCATGCAAAAGATAATGCAGTGTATACAAGATGCCGATATGTAATTTATGTTAATCAATATAGTGCTTAGGCTTGGTAATGAATGCTATCAAGAAAGAAAATAGCTTTTATCTTTTAGGACCTTAATAGCTATTTCTATGGCCTTAACTCTATTATATCTCCCTTACTATGCTTATTTATTTTAATCTTACTAGATGTTTAAACCTTCTCACCTCATTCTCTAGTCACACTATATGTACATTGTCTAATGATTCTCAAGGTGTTTTACTTTTCTATACTAGGTTTCCTCTCATTAGTCCTTATAGCTCACCTTACCCTATAAGTGTTCATTCTTTCTTCATCAGAGTTAATAACATAACTTACATAAACTTAATTGCCTCGTTTAATGACTTAATCAAGCACCCATCATAGCCACCTTAAAAGATTTACTCTCACTAAGGATATTTAATATACTCTCTCTTTACCATTGTATAAGCACTCCACCATTGTCTTTATATTTAAATTATGATCTGGGGTCCTTTAGACCTTTGTTTAGTCCATCATCATGATTTAGTACTTGGGTCTCAAGAACCTTCCTGTTTTAACTTATTTACACTTCTCTTCCTTAGACATTTAAATACTTCTACCAATACTAAGTACTAACTTCTCTATCTTTCATTACTATACTTTGGCCTCCATATTTATTATTCTGTACTAAGAAGAATATTTTGTATTCTCATTAGTCATGTTAGCCCTATATATAGGAGGAAGAGGATCTTTCACTATCATATCAGTATTATCTTTACCCACTATCCCCTTTTTGGGAAATTCACATGCTTACCTCACTAACCTTTATCATTACTATTCACTTTCTAGTAGTGTAGTAGATGTCCGATCAACCTATAGATCCTATGGCACTCATGCACCATTGCCTAAAATTGCCTAAACCTACTCTGATACCACTAATTGTAACACCTCCTACCCAGTTCTTTATGAACCTAAGTAGAAGACGTTACTTCCCTGTAGGTCACCTATCCTAGGATTTCTCTAAGTTGTTCCTCATTTAACTCTTACTCTATTACCTTTTATTCAACAATACCAAGCTTGCTTATTTATTTTTTTAATCATTTTGTTATGTTAAACTAATCATATGTCATATGTGATTCATACTATACAAAAATCATAATTCATTATAGATGTCTATAAGCCATATGTCCTTTAGTTAAGCATTTACTAGCAATTTAGGTTAATATTTAAGCTACATTACCTATTTGAGCCACAATGACATGCATGAGCGCTACCATCATAATAAAAAGCTCTTACCTGGATAGCCTTCAGCTACATTACTGATCACTTTACATTACTGGTTAACTCTACCTTACCTGCATATTGGGCAACTAATATGCTGAGTATACACACAAGCATGCATTTACAATATAGTTTATAATAGTATTATTTCTTTACTATTCCTTAGACATACTAACCTTTCATAAATATGCATATATTTTATTTATATATTTTGGTACCCTCAGTAGTTAATTCATTTATAAATATATTATCATTAATAGTACTAGGTGCAACTTTGATAGCTGATTCATCCATAATTACTATCTTTATTACCCTCTTTGTATTCTTTGGTTATTAGTTTATCTATTTCTTAAATAGTTCTATTTGAATGACTCAGTTAGCTATTCTGGTCTCTATTCAACTGACTATATTCTCATAATATCTTTACATGATAGATAATCCATTTATCATTTTTACTTACTATATTTTTATATCCCTTCTATAACCATCTGATAAATTTCCATCTTTCATTAATTCTGAAATTCAACTTATGTAGCGCCTGTACTCTTATTTACATTTTAGCTTCATCAAATATTTACTATGTGATTTTGTTTAGGTTCCATAAAGTCTATTTCACTTATCCTTCTCAATTGCCTATATGCCTTTAGTTACGTTACATTGATATACTTAGGTTCTTACTTTATGTTTCTTGTGCATATCTTCACCTAAGATTTCACAGGTTATTCATAATCTTAGTCCATTGTGCTTAAATATCATTTATCCTTAGTTCATTAAACATCATATATCAATAGCCAATAATATCTTTCTACTAATTCATTTATAGAATTATTAACGATATATTTTATAGCTCATCTTCGAGAAATAACTCCTGGATCACTGGACAGTAAAAAACACAATGTGAAGTGGCCCACATTTTAGACCCTGACAACTGCACCTGTCTAGTCTAAAAATTGGATGGATATATAATAAGAATCATATTGTGTAGTGGCTCACATTTTGAACCCAACAACTGCACCTATCTAGTACAATAGCCCACACTCTAGACCTCGACTGCTACACCTGCCTAGTGCGGTGGCCTATCTCAAGACCTCGATAGCTGCACCTACCCTATATAGTGTAGTGCCCTATATTAAGACCTTGGTAGCTGCACCCACCTAGTGTAGTGGTCCCAGCTTAAAATTGCCACAACTGAACTTACATAGTGTAGTGGCTAATATCATGACCTCAATAGCTACACCTACCATCATAATCATCCAAATAATAGCCCCGAAGGCATAATATCTCTAGCAGCTACTAATCCCTAGTTGATCGATCAATCTATCTAGTGGGTGTCTAACTAACATGGACCAATGCCTATGTCAATTCATTTTCACACTTATTTCTCATTCTTTTTATTACTTGATATTGCTAGTAGGAAAATCATCTCCATGTTGTTAATCTTTTATTTCAACTTTAGTAATCACTCGATGTATTTCTAATTTAACTGGTCTCATATTTCATTGTCTCTATTAATATTACTCATTTCACATTTCTTTATATCTCCACTTGATCCTCTTATTTATTATGTGTATAGGTGTACATAATACCTTAGTGTCACCCATCTTATAAATTGTTATCTTCTCATTGTTCACTTTGCAATTTCCTTTGATAGGACAATAAATTTATCTCCTCTATGTCCAGTATCTTCCCTTTTTCAATTTTAAATCTTGGTTGTACTTTATTAATCACCATTCTTAATTTATCTTTCAATATATTATTGTTATTATCACATTTATAATAATTATGCCATTTTTTACACAAAAATATTTCTTAAATTATGACTCATACTTCAACATTTATACATAAATTTCACAAAATATCTAATTGCTTAAATATCCCATTCTATTTATTTATAGATTAAATATTAATGATTTATTTATTTTGTTTTATAATTTTATACTCCAGATTAAATCTTTTTCTCTTATCTTATTTATAGTTTCACTCAACTTATTATTTTTATTCAGTTACTGATCATTTATTTTATTTATTTCTATATTATCAAGACACGGTTATAGATTAATTTCATATGCTCATTTTTACTAGATAGTTATAGGTCACCTGCTCACTAGATAGTTATAGGCCATTTTTACATAAAAGTTACTATTCATTTAGTCATCTCTACTACAATTCATTTAATCATTTTTTTTCATTCTTCTTTTGGCCCTATGCCATTATACCTCATGCCATGTCATATTATTAAATATTATAATTCCTATATCACACTTTAACATTATTTTTAAGTATAGATGCTCAAGTTACTCATGTCTTCTAAATACTTAAATTTATACTTCAAATCATGTATTATATATGAATTTTTTTATTTTATCTCATGTTATATTATTTTTTTTCACTTATTGTGCATATACCATAATAATTTCTTACCATATTCTTACATACACTAATGTTACCATAATTTCCATACATTACCATCACCATGCATTATGTCACAACCAAACATTTTTCTAACATACCATAT
>CANXYI010790455.1:0-11583 GCA_948208565.1 Hura crepitans | reverse complement strand
ACATGTTTCTACCCAATTCCCACCCAGGTACATGGATATTAGAACTGTACAACATTTACTTTATATTCCTTCAAGGGTATCTTATGAACTCTTATCGACATGCTTCATGAGGCAAGATTCTGCTCTTGAGTACCTGCACACCAAAATAGGTACGCTAAGTATACGAGATACTTAGTGGTGAACTTAAAGCATTTAACTCATGGCATTTTATCTTTTTCATACATGTGCAGTCTAATAACTAAGTTTACCTTATTATTTGATTTACTTTATATAAAATAGTGCCAAATTACTAAAAAACCCCTAAGGCATTTATATGTCATGAAATAACTTTTTTAACTCACATAAATTATTTAAAGTAGTTATTAATATTCATAGCATGCATACTTTACATGAATCAATTTATTTAAACACATAGGTGTAAAATGACCAAAATGCCCCTAACTTTGTATTTCATCGATTACTCAAAAAATATTATCTAATTATGCTTAATTTTATCTTTAAGACCATTTTGATTATTCACTTGATTTAATTCATTGGCCCGACTAGGAAGATGACACTTAAAAACACTAGATCTTGCCATAATGGAGATCAGCTCGTAGCCTTTCTAGACATAAATAAATAACATCTATGTGACATAATGGAGATCAGCTCGTAGGCCTCCCTAGCCACAAATAAACATTATCAAGAATGTGACATAATGGAGATCAGCCCGTAGGTCTCCCCAATCATAAATAATATCTCAACCTCTATGTGACATAATAAAGATCAGCTCGTAAGCCTCCCCAACCACAGATAAAATTCGCTGCTTGAACATCAAACAACTAACAGCTATGAAAACCCTAAGTTAACCAGTTAACCCATCCAGTGGGTGTCTAACTAATGGGCTAAGAAGCTCATTTAAAGTCCTTTTATTAACCAAAAGTGTTTTTATAATATTTAAGTTGCAATAACAAACAGCTATAACTTTTATCACACAATTTATTTTTCAAGGAGTCTGATATAGCCAGATTTTGGCTCTACCAAGTAAAAATCCCAAATTAATATTAAGTTTCATTATTACAAATATAAAAGGTTTATTATGTTATAATTTATCATAGCATTAATTCTCAGAAAACTAACACTTACTATCCAGTGACATTTTTGGTTCAGGTAATGGTCAATTGGATAGTTACAGGTTATTTCAACCACTTTTCCAAACACAATTCTGGGACTATTTTAAGTCCAATTTTAACATAGTTTTCAACATCTTATTAAACACATTCATAGGCCCAAAGCCAATCATATCTAGGCCACTTCTAAGGCCAAACAATAGGCACAATTGCCGTTCATTCATATATCTCAAATCTAGCCCTAAAAGCATAAGTAAATGTTCAATTTCATAATTCATTTCAAGCCACTTTTTAAGCCATTATTCTAAGCCATTAACATATGTTTTAGTTCCACCTTTTTAGTCATTTAAAGACACATGCTTAAAGTATATTTAAAATACTATCTTGCCATATGCATTGTTTCATCTAAGGTCATTATAAGCTAATTGTCTTACCTAATATAATGCATGTACTTAACACTTCTATAAGCTACATTACATGCCATATTGCAATCAACATGCTCTTGAGTTATCAAAGAAAATTAGGCATACTTCTATTTCCTTTCCACCATATATCAATATCCATCCACATGTATTTGCCATAAACATGCATACACACATACACATACACACCAAATTTTAAGCTAATTCTCATACGTTACATAACATCCCACATAATATTCACTAATAGTAGTCCTCGGGGAATAAGTATGAAAAGTATATTTCATCAAGTTTTCCAATTACAACTACTATAGTTCTCATTCAAATTTCAAGCATTATATACTTTATCCAAACATCCATACACACCAAAATCAGTAAGCAATTGAAGCTTAATTCCTAAGTCCTTTGAACACATGGCTCCCTAATTCACTAAGTCCTCATTTAATCAACATTCTCATTGAAGAAATTATTCATAAACTCAATATTTCAGCCATCTTAAACTATTGTTCATCATCTTAGGCACTTTATTACATGAAAGAAAGCATTGAATTTCACTTGTGAGAGAAGTCCCTTGAATCCCTAAGAACACCAATCTATCTAGCATCAATAGTGACTTCCCTCCCTCTATGTGGACTGCCATCCATTTGCCACAAACACCTCATAAACATAATCGCACAAGCGTTAGGCATGATCCAACATAAAAAATAGCCAAAAAAACCCAAGAAATGAAAGAGAAAGAACCATAATCTCACTTAAAGGTTAGCATTCAGGACTGTCTAAACTAGTAAACTTTATCGAATTTTATCTCCCAATTGAGAAGCCCCTTTTGCTTAATTCTTTTTCCCCATGGTGCTTAACAAATAGTTCTGAATTTAACAACTATAATCACCATTTTTGGTGAAGGGATGAAAAAGTTATGCCTAGAAAACTTCACCCCTAGTGTCGGCAACAACAAGGAAATGGGAAGAAGAAAATTTCTCTATTCTAAGTGGAAATCAACTTGTCAAGTGAGGTGTCCTCTTGGCAAGCCTCCTTGGCCACTTGGCATGATGTGGGCCCTATTTTGGAATGACAAGGGTGGTCTCAACACTTCTCAAAAATCTTGAAACTATCCTAGATTTTTGGCAAACTTCAATAATTCACAGTAATTCACTCGAACTTTAGAAAATTATACCATTCATTTAAAAATTGATATTTTAATCCCCTTTTTTTGCTCATAAATTTTTATGGCTAGATTCCATTAATAAAATAGTTTCAAACTACCTTGATTTGTGTGCCAACCTTAAAAATTATGAGAATTTGCAAACAACCTCGGAATCTAAAAATTCTTTCACTAGTGGATCTAATGGAATTTTTTTAGCTTTAAGGTCCACTATTTTTGGGTCCGTCCGGGCATATCCCAGGTCAATCCCAGCTTAAAAAATTTTTATTACATAAATGCATTCTTTACTGCTTAAAATGAATTATTGGTTTAGCTACATTTTTAAATTTCAACTTTTTCATTATCTTAAAGCCGCTCAAAGTTTCATGACTAGTGCCATTGCCTCAATCTAGGTGTAAATGACCCGACAACCCAAGCACACTTCCTGGACCCTGTGTCACTATTCATGAAGCCTCAAATCATGGGTGTTACATTTTTTCCCCTTTTAAGTAAATTTCATCCTCAAAATTACCTTAAGCAAATAACAGCGGATATTGGGCTTTCATCAACTCTTTGGGCTCTCAAGTAGCCTCTTCTATATTGTGATGCCTTCGTAGCACCTTAACAAGTGATATGGATTTATTCCACAATTATTTCACCTCCTGAGTTAAAATTTTGATCGGTTCCTCTTCATAACTTAAATCAGGTTGCACCATGATATCTAACATTGGAATCACATGTGAAGGATCTGATCTGTACCTCTTGAGCATAGAAACATGGAATACATCATTAATATATTGTAACTCAGGTGGTAAGGCTAGCCTATATGCTAGAGGTCTGACCTTCTCGATAATCTCATATAGCCTAATAAATTTGGGACTTAGTTTCCTCTTTTTACCAAACCTCAATATTTTCTTCTAAGGATAAACCTTCAAGAATACCTTATCACTAACTGCATATTCAATGTTCTTCCGCTCTAGGTCAACATATGATTTTTATCTATCAACTGCTGCCTTTAGCCTTTCTCTGACTATTCTTACTTTCTCTTCAGCATCTCGAATCAATTTAACACCAACAATTTTACTTTCCTTAACCTCACTCTAACACAAAGGAGTTCTATATCATCTACATATAATGCCTCATATGGTGCCATTCCTAAACTGGACTGGTATATATTATTATAGGCAAACTCAGCTAAAGATAAGTATTGATCCTAGATACCCTTAAACTCCATACTATAGCCTCGCAGCATATCTTTTAGTATCTGTATCACCCTCTTTAATTGTCTATTAGTTTAGGGATGAAATGCTATGCTGTAAGCCAATCTGTAACCTAATGCCTCCTATAACTTCCTCTAAAATCTAAAAGTAAAGTGAGAATCTCTGTTAGAAATGATAGGCACTAGCATAACATGTAATCTAACTATCTCATCCACATACAGTTTAGCCAATTTTTCCAAGGAATAATCCATTCTAATAGGGATAAAATGTGCTATCTTATTCAATCTATCCATTATTGTCCCACAGCATCACACTTACCTCTAGTCATAGGCAAACCTATCACAAAGTCTGTAGTCACTTTCTCCCATTTCCATTTTGGTATTGCTATAGGATGTAGTGAGCCAGAAGGAACCTGATGCTCAAACATCTAACAATATATTCTGCTATAACTTTCTTCATACCAGGCCACCAATATTGGGATTTCAAACCCAAATACATCTTTGTGCTCCTTAGGTGCATGGAATAAGGA
The DNA here is from genome assembly GCA_948208565.1 of Hura crepitans. Lineage (NCBI taxonomy): Eukaryota > Viridiplantae > Streptophyta > Magnoliopsida > Malpighiales > Euphorbiaceae > Hura > Hura crepitans. Next base: position 7,165 of record CANXYI010790455.1, on the reverse strand, counting down.
GCTTCATATGCCTCTTTAAGTATCTATAATCTCAAGTCATTTATTCTAGGTACACATAACTTGTTTTGATAGTACAGATACCCATCCTCAATTAACTCAAACCTTGTGGCCTTCCTCTCTTTAGCTTTATTGATTATCTGAACCATTTGCTCATCTCTCATCTGATTTTCTTTGATATGTTGCTTAAAATCTATCCTCACTTATAACTCAATGAATACATCATCTTCTGAAGCATACTATAATTTGACATTCATAGCTTTCAAAGTCACCATAAATTTCCTGATTAAGGCATCAGCCACCAAATTTGCTTTTCTCGAATGATAATAAATGATACAGTCATAATCTTTAATTAGTTCCAACCACCTTCTTTATATCAAGTTCAATTCTCTATGTGTAAGGAGGTATTTCAAGCTTTTATGATCTGTATATATATAATACTTCTCACTATATAGATAGTGCCTCTAGATATTTAAAGCTAACATAATAGCTGCTAGCTCTAAAATCATGTGTAGGATAATTTCTCTTGTGTGGCTTCAATTGCCTTGAAGCATAAGCCACTACTTTTCCATCTTGCATCAATACACAACCTAAGCCATTCAATGAAGTATCACTATATATCACAAAATCTTTACCCTACTTAGGCTGAATTAAGATAGGAGCCTCTGTCAACATCTATTTCAGCTTATCAAAACTAGCTCGACATTAATCATCCCACACAAACTTTAAATTCTTTCTAATTAGTCTGGTCAAAGGAGTGGTAATGATAGAGAATCCTTTCATAAATCTCCTGTAGTACCCAGCTAACCCTAAAAAACTTCTCACCTCTATGACATTCCTAGGTGGTTCCCATTCTAGCACTACTTTCACTTTACTAGGATCAACTCTGATTCCCCGTAGTTAAAACTCTGTCGCCTAGAAAAATAATCTCCTTCAATCAAAACTCACACTTACTAAGTTTGGCATACAACTGTCTCCCTCTTAGGGTCTACAACACCACTCAGAGATGCTATTCATGCTTTTCCTAGCTTCTAGAATACACCAAGATATAATCTATGAATACCACTATGAAATGATTTAGATAAGGCTAGAAAACTCTATTTATGAGATCCATGAAAGCTACTAGAGCATTATGAGCCTAAATGGTATCACCAAAAACTCATAGTGCCCATACCGAGTTCTGAAAGCAATTTTAGGTATGTTAGCCTCCTTAATCCTCTACTGATGGCATTCGGATCTCAAATCAATCTTAGAAAATACACTTGCCCCTCTCGACTAATCAAAAAGGTCATATGTTCTGGGCAATGGATACTTATTTTTCATAGTCATTCTATTCAGTTGCCTATAGTTAATGTATAACCTGAACGACCTGTCTTTCTTCTTTACAAATAGCACAGGTGCTCCCTAAGGTGATACACTAGGTTGGATAAAACCTTTATCTAGTAGTTCTTGGAATTGAATCTTTAATTTTTTTAACTCAATAGGTGCCATTCTATAAGAAGCAATGGATATTAGAGCTGTACTAGAATATACCTCAATCTTAAATTCATGCTCTCTCTGAGGTGGTAAACTTGGCAACTCTCAAGAAAGACATCAGGGAATTTAGATACAACAAGAATGTTCTCAAGCTTAGAGTTGGAAACATTCATGTTAACAATGTAGGCCAAGTATCCCTCATAGCCTTTTTGAAGGAGTTTTTATGCTTGAACAATAGAAATAAGATTATTCAATAGATATCTCTCGATGTCCACTATCACTGTCAGTCTCTCTATAGTCTAGAGGGTCAATTTCTTATGTCTATAGTCAATGATGGCTTGATGTTCAGTCAACCAGTCCATTTCCAATATCACATCAAATTCATTAAAAGGCAAATTAATCAAGTTAGTTGAGAAAACTGTATCTCTAAATCACTAAAGGAGATTGTCTATATATCTTATTCATAGTGACGCTCTATCCTATAAGATTACTAACTTTAATATCAATATCCATATTTTTAGGTTCTAGTCCCCTATTATGTGCTTATTCAGTACATAAATATGAATGGGTAAAACCAAGATCAATTAAAGCTAAAATTGGAATATCAAATAAATAAAATGTACCAGTAATAACATCTGGTGCTGTAGGCTCTTCTCTAGCTCTCATAGCATACTACCTCAATAGAGCACGAGCTTCTGATTTGGTACCTTGACTAGCACTTGGGTGCTTACCCCTATTCTACCTCTGTCCTTTATTCTGTGGTGCAACATTAGAAGCCTATGTCTGATTACCCTCTACTGGTTTTTAAGGATAATATTTTCTATAATGATCTCTAGAATCATATTAGAAACATTCCCCACATCGGCTTGTTCTACACTTCCCCTAGTGCCTTCTTTGACAAGTGGCATATGTCGGAGGTCCATTTTTGTTGCCCCTATACTCAAAGTACTACCAACCTGATGAGGCAATCGAGGTCTAATAGTTAAAGCTTGTTCTGACCTCTGGGTCTGTGCCTATCTCGACCCCTGATATCTTATCTGATATTGGGACCTAGGTTGAGATTATGCCTATAACTGACCCTCTCTTTGCTTCTTCCCATCTTCTGATACTGCACTAGACTGTCCCACAGTAAATAGCCTCTTTCTTTGGAGGAGGTCCCTCTTTTCCTATACCATTTCTTCCATATTGTTTGCTACTAATACTAATATAGCAAAATCCCTTTCTCTAATATTAGACATCTGCATCCTTAGCTCTACATTCAATCCTGCTAAAAATCTCTTGCATTTCTCCTTATTAAGAATAAACTCCTCAACATACTTCAGTAGTCTAGTGAAATCCTTTTCATATTTTGACACTATTCTTTTTGCTTCAGATCTAGAAATTCTTATCTCTTTTTATTCTTATAGGAGTTAGATATGTATCTCTTTCTAAAATCCTTTAAGAAAAATTCCCATATCAACTTTACTGGTGTTTTTCTTTTCTTGGTAGTATTCTACCAGCTGTTAGCTTTTTCCTGTAGAAGATAAGTAGCACACTGCAGATTCTTAGCCTTAGTACAATTTAATTGCTCTAGAACTTTGAAGGTCCTATCTAGCTAGTACTCAGCTTTGGTAGCATCATCCTCTCTCCTCCTTAGAAAATCAATAGCTCCTATCTTCCTCAACCTCTCTAAAGGAGTCTTCTATGAGGGAGTTGGTGGTGGAGGTGGTATTGGTACTGGAGGAGGTAGAGGTGGAGAAGCAATAGTGGAAGTTTTTTAAAGCAAATTTACTATTTGTTGTAACAAGGCAAGTGATGCTTCAGCCTACTATTAACTAGGAACTAGTGGTTGGGACTGCTATACAACATCATTAGGTTTAAGTATAAATGCATTGCCTGCCCTCTAGATTGTAGTTGGTGCGGCCCTCCTTTATGTGCTTATTACAAAAGAATAACTTATCAGCCTCAGACAACATAATAGTTCATAGGAATTGAAAACTTAAACATTTGATATCTATGTACTCTTCTAAGGAACATTGAACCTAAGCTCTGATACCACCAAATATGACACCCCCTACTGGATTCCTTAAGAAACCCCATAGGTGATATATACAATCCTAGGTCACCCATCCTTATATTAGCCACTAGTACCATTCATATAACTTGGATTACTTTATATCAGTTTAACTTATTTTGTTTCCAAATTCACTACTCTTTCGTTTTATATCTTGTTCAAGTTGTAATCATACAAAGGATGTCAATTCTTGAAAATTATGCGTCATTCCTAAAAATTTTAGAAATTTTGATAGCATAATGGCTATCCAGGTTCCTATCCAAAAATTTTAAAACTTGTTTAAACACTTCTACAAATATTTCACAACTCCTAGACCCATCTTGTCCCCCATTCTCAACCTAACATTAGTAGCTATCACACAACAATCACAAGTCTTAGGCCACAGATAAAAACATACATATATAGAGCCTCAAGCTCACATCATCAACAAGCATCATTTTTGAACATACATTTATAAGGAAAATATATGGTTTTATTTATTACATTAATAGGTTATGCTTACTTATATACATTACATATATAGAGCTCAAATACATGTTTTCTACCTAATTCCCACCTAGTACTTGGATATCAAAATGGTATAACATTTACTTTATATTCCTTCACAGGTATCCTCTGAACTCTTATCGACATGCTTAATGAGGTAGGATTCCTCTCTTGAGTACCTGTATACCAAAATAGGTATGCTGAGTATATGAGATACTCAGTCGAACTTAAAGCATATAAATCATGGCTTTTTATCTTTTTCATACATGTGCAGTCTAATAACTGAGTTTACCTTATTATTTTATTTAATTTATATAACATGGTGCCAAATTAGTAAAATACCCTTAAGGTATTTATATGTCATGAAATAACCTTTTTAACTCACATAAATTATTTAAAGTAGTTATTAATAGTCATAGTATGCATACTTTACATGAATCAATTTATTTAACACATATGTGTAAAAAGACCAAAATGCCCCTAAGTCTGTATTTCATCAATTACTCAAAAATATTATCTAATTATGCTTAATTTTATGTCCAAGACCATTTTGATTATTCACTTAATTTAATTCACTAGCTCGACTAGAAAGACGACACTTAAAAACACTAGATTTAGAGGGAAAATAAATTGGTGAAGTGGTCCCTATTTTAGACCTACACCATTGCATCAACATATGTGCCATAATAGAGATCAGCCGATAGCCTCTTTAGACACACATAAATAACATATGTGTGACATAATAGAGATCAACACATAGGCCTCCCTAGCCATAAATAAACATCATCATGAATGTGACATAATGGAGATCAGCTCGTAGGCCTCTCTGGCCATAAATAATATCTCAACCTCTATGTGACATAATAGAGATTAGCCCATAGCCTTCCCTAGGCACAAATAAAATTCACTGCCTAAACATCAGACAACTAGTACCTGCAAAAACCCTAAGTTGACTGGTTAACACATCCATTGGGTGTCTAACTAATGGGCCAGGTAGCTCATTTAAAGTCCATTTATTAACTAAAAGTGTTTTTATAGCATTAAAGTTGCAATAATAGATGCTTATAAATTTTATCACAATTTATTTTTCAACCAGTCTGGTATAGCCACATTTTGGCTCTACCGGGTAAAAATCCCAAATTAATATTAAGTTCTATTATTACACATATATAAGGTTTAATATGTTATAATTTATCATAGTATTAGTTCTCAGGAAACTAACACCTACTGTCTAGTGACATTTTTGGATCAAGTAATGGTTAATTGGAGAGTTACAAGTCATTTCAACCAGTTTTCAAAACACAATTTTGGGACTATTTTAATTCCAATTTTAACACATTTTGAATATCTTATTAAAAACATTCAGAGGCCTAAAGCCAGTCATATCTAGGCCACTTCTAAGGCCAAATAATAGGCAAAATTGCCATTCATTCATATATCTCAAATCTAGCCGTAAAGGCACAAGTAAATGTTTAATTTCATAGTTCATTTCAAGCCACTTTTTAAGCCATTGTTCTAGGCCATTAACATATGTTTTAGGTCCACCTTCTTAGTCATTTAAAGACACATTCTCAAAGTATATTTAAAATACTATCATGCCATGTGCATTATTATAAGCCAATTGTCTAGCCATTATAATTTATGTACTTAAAACTTTCATAAGCTATATTACATGCCATATTACCATTAACATGCTCTCGAGTTATCAAGGAAAATTAGGCATACTTCCATTTCCTTTTCATCGTATATCAATATCCATCCACACATATAGGCCACAAACATACATACACACATACATACCCAATTTGAAGCCATTTCTCATAGGTTACATAACATCCCACATAATATTCACTAATAGTAGTCCTCGGGTACAAGCATGAAAAGTACATTTCATCAAGTTTTCCAATTACAACTACTATAGTCCTCATTCTAACAAACCAAGCAGTTCTTAACTCATATTTTAGGCATTATATACCTCATCTAAGCATTCATACACACCAAAATCAGCAAGCAATTAAATCTTAATTCCTAAGTCCTTTGAAACATGGCTCCTTAATTCACTAAGTCCTCATTTAATCAACATTCTCATTGAAGAAATTATTCATAAAATCAACATTTTAGCAATCCTAAGCTATTTTTCATCATTTTAGGCACCTCATTGCATGAAAAAAGGCTTGAAGTTCACTTGTGAGAGAAGTCCCTTAAATCCCTAAGAACACTAATCTGTCTGGCATCAACGGGGACTTCCCTCCCTCTACATGGACTTCAAATTGCCATCCATTTTCCACAAACACCTCACAAAAATAATTACAGAAGTGTTAGGCATGATCTAGCATTAAAAAGTAGCTAAAAAACCCAAGAAATAGAGGAGAAATAGCCATAAACTCACTTAAGGGTTAGCATTCTAGACTATCTGAACCAGTAAACTTTCCAAATTTTATCTCCCAATTGAGAAGCTCTTTTTGCTTAATTCTTTTTCCTCGTGGTGCCTAACAAATATTTTTGAATTTAGCAACTAGAATCACCATTTTTGGTGAAAGGATGAAAAAGTTATGCCCAGAAAACTTCACCCCTAGAGTTGGCAACAATAAGGAAAATGGAGGAAGAAAATTTCTCCATTCTAAGTGGAAATCCACTTGTCAAGTGAGGTTTGCCACTTGGCAAGCCTTCTTAGCCACTTGAAATGATGTGGGCCCTATTTTGACATGACAAAGGTGGTCCCGACACTTCTTAAAAATCTCAAAACCATCCTGATTTTTGGGCAAATTTTGAAAATTCATAGTAATTCACTCGGACCTTAGAAAATTATGTTGCTCATTTTAAAATTCATATTTTAATCCCCTCTATCTACTTGTAAATTTTTGCTGCCAAATTCCATTAATAAGACAGTTTTCAGACTGCCTCGATTTGTATGCCAACCTAAAAAATTATGAGAAATTGCAAACGACCTTAGAATCCAAAAATTCTTTCACCAGTGGATCTAGTAGAATTTTTGAGCTTTAGGTTTCGCTATTTTCGAGTCCATCTGGGTACATCCCGAGTCAATCCTGGCTCAAAAAATTTTTATTGCACAAATGCATTCTTTACTACTTAAAATGAATTATTAGTTCTGCTAAATTTTTAAATTTCAACTTTTTCATCGATTTAAAGCCC
>CANXYI010790408.1:0-11601 GCA_948208565.1 Hura crepitans | reverse complement strand
ATGTGTTATAGAGACATCACAACATCGAAGAAACAACCTTAGAAAGTAAAAATCAGATGGGGGTAATTTTGAGGATAAAATTGTTTTAAGAAGGGAAGAAATGTAATGCTCGAAAATCCTAGTGTTATGAATACTACTTCTCGAGATGTGAATAGTATTTCTCAAGACTCATGTCATACTAATGAGAAGAAGTGGATGAATTAATCATAATATAATTTTTGGCAAAATTTAAAGTCAAAACAAAGTCATTTAAAAGGTAAAAAATGACAGTAAAGGTTTTATAATGGTGTCTTATAAATAGTGACCTAGTTTTAGCTAAAACATATATTTTGTTTTTTCTCAAAAAATTTTGAGATTGGCATAACTTGATACTCAAATATTTCAAATAGTCTATTGGCATTAGAATTAGAATTTTTGAGGGTCGAAAAGTAATTTATAAAAATCGAATGAGAATAAAGATATTTAATTAAATTGGATTTTCTTAGTTTATGAACATAATTTTTACGAGCCTTTCGGGCATTAATGCAAATGGTTTTATGACATATTAAAAGACTATAAAAGAGGCTTTTAGGGGGATTAAAATAGCTTGAAAATGAGAGCCGTTGGATCATGTTGGCCACTATTTTTTACCATTCATTAAAATGTGTAAAAAGGGTCAAAATTGATTAAAAAGTCAATATTTTATTTTTTTCTTCTTCCTTTCCACCCATGGTAGTCAGTGCCACTTCTCACCATCCCTACCTCTATTTTTGCTTCTTTTATCTCTTGTCAAGCCCTAAAAACAAGTCATACCCCTTATATTATGCCTTCTAAATCTTGTTTGCACCATCAATTTCAAGAAAGAAGGCTCTATTTTGAAGATTTTTGAGGTTAGGGTTTTATGTGAATTCTAACTAGATTTTGAAAGAGTGATTTTATTTTGGGTTTAATATTTTTATGAGAGTATATGGAGGTTATACAAGACATCTATGAAGTTAGATTTCAATTTGGTTTTGTGGTCAATTTTTTATGAATTTTTTTATGGTAATGGTGTATATTGTGTAGAAAAAGGAGACCAACGCACTTATAAGAGAAAAGAGAAGGTGTAAAAGGCTTCTTGGTGTTCAAAAGACTTATTTGGTATGTGTATTCAGAATACCACAAGAGTTTAATGTGTGTGTATGTGTTAAAGTGTTTATATTTGTATGTGTTTAATGTGTAATGTATATCATTTGGTGTACGATTATGTGATATGATAATATGATGTTAAGAATGTGATTTTGGACATATTAACATGATGAGAATATTATGTATCAATGGTAATTAGTGGCTGGCTAAAGCATACCTTGGGTTTATATTAGTGTTATTATTGATGATAACAAGTAATTAGATGATAATTGTGATAATTGAAGCCTTAAATGTTCATTTAGTTAATTTGTTAATTATTGGCATAAATTGAGGTACATTTTGGGTTAATGACACCTTAATGATTTTAAAGGAATATGATGTGATGTTGACATCTTAGTTGATGAGCTAGTATAAAATTTTGGGAATAAAAAGTTATAAATAGAAAGATTGGTTATATGTAATGAATAGTGTTATGTTAATGTTAGGCTGAAACCTTCTCTCATTTGAAGAAGGGCTTAAATTAGTTAAATGATGATAATTGGATATGTTATGACATATTTATGCTGATAATATGCTATGTGTGAAAATTATTGAAATTGATACTTGTATGCATTTTATGTACTTGAAAGAAAACGGCATGTATGTTGTGCTATGAGATATGATTTTTGAGAATAATGACTATGTTTCATAGATTTGAGGTTGCCACATGATGAAGAATATGGTTTTGAACATAGATAAGATATGAGCATGACCAAAATCTTTCATTATGTAAAGACAAAGGATTATGTTGGTTAAAGAATACTTAAAGTATACACAATGGATATTAGTGGCATACAAGCATGAGGTAAGTGGAAATTCTTGTGAATGTGTTTAAAAGTGGCACAATGTGATAATGAAAATGCATGAAAGATTTATGTATGATATGCTATCATTATGTGAATGAAAATAATCAAATAACATAAAGTAAAATTATAATAAAATTGATCTCAATTACCCTTTCCTTTGGTCATTTATTGGTTAAAGGACCTATAAATTATTTAAAAGCTAATCTAATGAGGTGAAACATAAGTAAGAATAGTGATGGCCCATATAAGTAGACAACTTAGATTGGATAGGTTAGCTAGTCAACTAAGGAGATTAATAGTTGCTAGGGCACTTTAGTGCTTCTTTTAGGCCTACGAGCTAATGTGTTTTACCTACAGGCTTACATATGATATCAAACTTACAGGTCAATGAATATCTTAGACCTTGTGCTCAATGCTAAACCTTTTGGGTCAATGTATTAGACCTTCAGGTCAATGCCAAACCTTTGTGGTCAATGATTCCTATTATCAAATTTTGGGAGTTTTTCTTAAGTATATGGGAAAAGTAAGTATGTAATACTTAAGTAATAAAACTTAGACATCTAAATCAATTTGAAAACTATGAATATGGACATGATAAATTATATGTGAATGAGTAATGTAATGTGTTATAAATGCTCACTTATACACTTATGCATGATACACTACATGTAATATAAGTTATTTACAATTGTTAATTGTAAATGTATGCATGAATTTACGTGTAATGCCCATAAGTCTAAGTTCTATGAATAGTACCTCCTCAGCATGAATAATGCTCTCGATGAGTTAGGGAACCTTCACAGGGCTAAAAAGGGGTGTATTGGTCATAAAACTTTAATGGGCTAAAAAATGGACAAAATGAAAGAATTTAAAATTTTAACAGAACCAATAAATCATTATGATTTAAGAACTAGTGAATAGTGAGATAATATGAGGTTGTGCTAGGATAGCCTTGGGATATGCCTAGATAACCTCAAAATTACCATACCTTAAAGCTCAAAAATTCCAATATACATGGTGGTGAAGAAATTTTAATTTTCTAAGGTCATTTAATATTTATTTGAAATATTTTATTGTAGCAAATGAACAATGACCTAAAGTTGATAGTGGAATTTTGACATGAAATTTTACGAGGGCCTTAATGGCACTAATTAAGGATTTTTAAAATTGAAATGAGTATTTTTAAAGATCTAAAGAAATTTTTATGACTTTCTAAAATTTAAAAGAAAATCAGGGGAAAACGGACTGTTAGATTGCCACGTGTCGTGATCTGAGCCATTTACCCACCCATATAAATGGGCCCACACATGTGAGAGTGTCGCATGTGTAAGCTATCATCTTCTCCCCTAAAATTCCCTAAAAATCTAATGCAATTTTTAGTCTCTCTCTCCTCAATTTTCTTTATTTTCTCTCTCCTCCCACTAACAAATTTCACCCTCTACATATGGTTTTTAACCTCCATAGCCTCCTAAAGCTAATTCCTTTGACAGAAATTAGAATAAGAGGTTAGAAAAGGAGGAATTAAAACTTGGTGAATAATGTCTATTTTTGGTGTAAGTCTTTTTTTTTTAATTTTAATTTTTGTTTTAGGTAGTTTAAGGTATTCTAAGAAATCTTATGGTTTTAGATTTCAATTTAGAGTTATGTAGGATTTTTAGGAATTTTTCTAATGTAAAATTCTTTATGTTTAGGTCAAAGAGAAGGTGTTAAAGGAAAACACCATTCAAAGAATTTAAGTGGTGGAGAAAAGGGTGTTTTAAGACCCTCAATATGTGGAATTGACCCAATCTATTGTGTCATATGTTGTGCATGAATGTGTTTGTGTGCATGTGTATGGAAATGCCATTTCATAGTGTTAGGCTTGTAATTGATGTAAATGAATGGCATGACTGTGTTAATAGGGTAAAAATAACATTGTATGCATGAATTGAGTGATAGAAATAAAGTGTAGGTGTGTGCACTAAATGTGGCTGAATGGTGTATATAAATGCCATGGCACGTATATACATATGTATGGCATGACATTGACATATAAATGATATGTACAAATTGTACAAGGAATGTGAATAACAATAAAAAGATGTATGGAATGTTAGTTTGGAAAATAGTAACCTAAATGGATATGTAATGTGTACATAAATAATAATAGGTAAAATAGTGATCATATGTGTCCAATTTGTTGGCATGATAATGAAAAATGGCTCAATAGTGATTATGAAAGGACATCAATGCAAAAATGATGGATTGTAGGCTAGTATGCTTAATGATATAGAAGGCACAATTTTAGGAAATGATCAAATGAATAGTGACTTGCACAAAAATGACCAAATGAATAGTAACTTTACGACAAACGACCTAAAATGGAGATTTGTGTGTAATTGCCTAAAAAATGAAAATAGATGTTGTTAATGACACAAAATAAAGTAAAAGGTAATTATTAAGGATATAATTAAGTAATGAATAGTGTATTAGCCCATCAATTAGACACCCACTAGATAGGTTGACCAGTTAACTAGGGAATTAGCAGTTGTTAGGTAGGTGGGTTCTTCTAGTTTCACAATTGTTAGATGTGATGGTCGATGCAACCGTTGAGGTTTTAAGACTAAACCATACACACTTGAGTATTGGGATGTCCACCTAGGTTGATCCTTACTACTTATTGGCTTTTCTGTGGATAGTGGGAGGTCCCACAGGGCTAATCCCTACTATCCACCTGTGTTGTATTGGAGATATTGACTTAGGGTATTTAGAGGTCCCACGGGGCTGATCCTTACTATCCCACTTAAAGATATTGGGAGGTCTATGGACTGATCCCTGCTATTTGCCAGTCTAGTATTAAGAGGTCTATAGAGTTATCCCTACTGTTGAACTAGGTAGGTGCAGCTATTGAAGATAAAAATATGGGTCACTGCATAGGATAGATCCCGTTATCTGATGTTTTAAAGTGTAATATGTTTGTTATAGGCCTAAAAAACATTAACTTAATAAAAATAATAGTATCTGAATATGAATAATAAAAATTGAGTTATTGCATGTATTTTAATAATTGAACTGCTTAATAGGCTATATTTAATTGCTTGCATAATAAGGCATAGTAAGGTAAAGTGAATAAATAATATCTGGTATAAGAAACCTATATTGACATGATTATAATGGCTATACATGGGTATATATAAATTCATATTTGTGTTTGCATTCATAACATACCTTTATTGTGTCAACTGCACCACTGAGTGTATACTCAATGTGTCAGTGTTTCAACGCATAGGCCATAGATGGAGTAGCAGTCTAGCTTTATTAGTGTAGTATAACTATTGCTGAGTCTCTTTTTTGGTATACCTTTTAAACTCTTTTTGTTATGTTATAGCAATGCACTGATGTATTTTGGGGTAGAAGTAGGTAGTGGATGTACATTATGAAAACTTAAATAGTTAAACTGTGTGTCTGTAAAAACTTGATTTTTAGTGGATATATGTATATGCATGCATATGTTTCTATTTGAGTGTTGTAGGTCTGAGATCTTTTGATTGTTGTGTGTCTGATATTGATGATGGATTAGGGGACCAGAAGGGTCTAGAAGTTGAGGATGGAGATTGTAATGTTATAGAAGTGCTTTTTGTGTAGGGAAATTTTTGTTTTTCACCAAGGTAGCCATTATGCTACCCAATTTTGTGTAAAAATGGATAATAGACATAAACTAGAGTTTTATCATACTAAAATTGGCTATAATAAGAGGTTATATAGTAATAACCACTAGCCTATCAAGATAGGTAAAAAAAGGTCAAAGTGTCATAAGTGTTAAATGAATAAACCCTAGGGTAATTCAAGAATGGGTGACCTATTGGAAGTGGCATGCTTTGTCTATTTCCTTTGAAAATAGGCAAGGGGTGTCACATTTTGGTATCAGAGTGAGTTTAGGCATTCCTAGACATACTATACATGAGTGCATGAGTCTAGGGTTCTATATATGTGTCAAAGCTACATTGTATGAAGCTGATAAGGTTTTTTCTGTATAGTGATACAAGATAAGTGAATAGACCCTGCCAGATTGAGGGGAAAATGTTGCTAGCCATGCTCCTACCACTATCCATATCCCAGAGGTGAGTATAGCCACACCAGAGCCAAGTGATGCTACTCACTAGCCACCACCTCAGCTTTAGCCTCAGGCTTTTCTAACCTTGTTATAGCATATTGTAGAGCTATTGAGACACACTACTGCACCACCACCACTAGCTCCAGCTCTTGTACCACCTCCACTAGCTCCCCCAACATTATAGAAAACTTACTTAGAAAGGGTGAAAAAGATGAGAGCAGTGGATTTCTTAGGTACGAAGGAGGATGATGTCGCAAGGGTGGAGTATTAGCTGGAGGGGACTATAAGAATCATAGAGTAATTGAAGTGCATAGAGCAGGATTGTTTAAAGTGTTCTACTTCTCTTCTGTAAGAAGAAGCTTGCCACTGGTGGGATGCAATAAAGAAGATGAAAGCAATAGCAGAGATTACATGGGATTACTTTTTGTAGAAGTTTTGTAAGAGATACATTCTAAAGTCCTACAAGAACAAGAGGAGGCAAGATTTCCTGGACCTAAAATAGGGGTAGAGGTCAGTGTCAGAATATGAGAATAACATTGCTCGCTTGAGTAGGTATGTAGAGGAGTTCATACACACTAATGAGGAGAAGTGCAAGGGGTTTGAAAAAGGCCTCAATGTTGAGTTCAAGATGCAAATTGCTACCATAAAGATTAAAGACTTCTTAGAATTGTTAGCAGCAGCATATGATATAGAGGATATGTTATAAGAAAAAAGAGAGCTATTTTAGAGGAAGAGACTCTTTACTATTGGTTAGACTAGTTCAACTCTAGGTGGGGGCAAGAGGTAGAAGGAGTTCTAGCATGGTCAACAGTCTCAAAGACAGTCAGAACAATAGTCCCAGAGGTAGGCTCAACCTTAAAGGTCTAGTCTGGCTTTTCCTTCTAGGCCTCGACCATCACAACAGGCCTTAAGTGCTCTGGTGTCTATAGCTAAAAGTGCACCTCTGACTTGTGGGAGTTGCTAAAGGAGACATTAGGGGCAGTGCTGGCAATACAAAAGAGGAAAGTGCTTTGTATGCGGAGCCAGAGATCACTTCCAATGGGATTGTCCTTAGAGACAATCAGAGGTTGCACAAACTCAGGCATTAGCTATAGTACTACCTAGTAGAGGATTGAGGGAGTAGAGATAGGAGTAGCTAAGTACTAGGTAGAATATGAGATCAGAGACTTGAGCTCTAGCATGACAGTATGATATCCATGCCCAGGAGGAAGTTGAAACACTAGATATCATTACTGGTACCTTTTTTTTTTATTTAATGCACCTATGCTAGCATTAATTGATCCTGGTTCCACACATTCTTATATTTGCACCACATAAGTACAAGATAGGGGACTAGAGCCAGAGTTTATAGGCTTAGACATCCAAATGAGTAACTTGATTAGGCAGAGTGTGACAGTGAATACAGTTTATAAACACTATCCTCTGATAATCCAAGAGCAAACTTTTCCAATAGATCTGATTGAACTTCCCTTTTATGAGTTTGATATCATATTAGGTATGGACAAGCTATCAGAACATAAAGCGATGATTGATTATGAGAGGAAAAGGTTGAGTCTATAAATGTCATATGGATAATAAGTGACAATTGTAAGAAAAAGAAATTCCTTATCCAATATCATTTTAGCTATTTTAGTTAGGCAACTCATTTAGAAGGGATGTGAAGCATTACTAGCTTTTGTATTATATACTAGCACCATGACACCTAGCCTTGATCAGATACCAATAGTGTCTAAATTCCCTAATGTATTCCCAGATGAGTTACCAGGGTTACCTCTACATTGAGAGTTGAACTTTGAGATTAAGATATATCTTGTCATAAACCCAGTATCCATTACACTGTACAAGATGGCACCAATAAAATTAAAGGAGTTAAAGGTGCAATTGCAGGAACAATTGGATAAAGGCTTTATTAAGCCTAGTATCTCACTGTAAGGAGCACCTATATTGTTTGTGAAAAAGAAAGATGAGTCACTTCGGTTCTACATCGATTATAGGCAATTGAATAAAGTAACAATTAAGAATAAATATCTATTGCCTAAGATCAATGATCTCTTTGGTCAGTTACGAGGTGCTAGTATCTTTTCCAAAATATATTTGAGGTTAAGATATCACCAATTGTAGATTAAGGAGTGTGACATTACTAAGACCACCTTCAAGACTCGATACAAGCATTATGAGTTCCTAGTGATGCCATTTGGGCTCACTAATACCCCAGTAGCCTTTATGCATCTGATGAACCAGATCTTTAAAGTTAATTTGTTATGGTGTTCACAAATGATATCCTAATATATTTTGAGAATTAGAAGGATCATGAGCAGTACCTCAAAATTGTGTTATAGACCTTAAGAGAGAAGTATTTCATGCTAAACTGAGCAAGTGCAAGTTTTGGTTGAAAGAAATAGCTTTTCTGGGTCACATTACCTCAGCTGAGGGTATTAGAGTGGACCTGAGTAAGGTTAAAGCTATGTTAGAGTAGAATCATCTTAGGAATATGATAGAGATTTGTAGTTTTCTAGGATTGGTAGGATATTATCAAAGATTTGTGAAGGGATTTTTTTATGATTGCAGCTCTATTGACATAGTTGATAAGAAAAGAATGTGAAGTTTAAGTTAGATGGTAAGTGTCATGCCAGTTTTGATGGATTAAAAAGAATGTTGATAGATGCTTCCATTCTTACTCAACCTCAGCAGGGAAAGGAGTTTGTGATAAATAGTGATGACTCATACAATGAACTTGGTTGTGTCTTGATGCAATAAGGCAAAGTGATTGCATATGCTTCCAGGCAATTGAAACCTCATGAAAAGAATTATCCACACATGTTCTAGAATTAGTTGATATCATGTTTGGATTAAAGGTGTGGAGACATTACTTTTATAGAGAAAGATGCTACACCTACACTGACCATAAGAGTTTAAAGTACTTGCCCATATAGAATGAGTTGAATCTCAAAAAATGACGATGGATGAAGTTAATCAAGGATTATGATTGTTTAACAGACTACCATCCAAGAAAAGTGAATGTAGTCATAGATGCTTTATTTAAGAAGCTCATTGCTACCCTGAAGCTTATGCATACTAGAGTGGAGTATACAGCAGAAGATACAAATTTGGCTAAAATGCAAATTAAGCCTAACTTTAGGCTATAGATAAAGGAGGCCTAGTTGAGAGATGAGCAGATGGTGCAAACTATAAGCAAAGTTAAAGAGGGGAAGACTACCAAATTTGAATTAGGTGATGATGGAAACTTATACTATCAGGATAGATTGTATGTGCCAAAAATGGATGGATTGAGAATGCAAATCTTAAAGAAAGCTTATAAAGCTCCATATACCATATATCCAGGAAGCACGAAGATGTATCTTGATATGAAACCCCACTATTGGTGGCCAGGAATGAAGTGAAAGGTAGTTAAATATGAAGCTCAATGCTTAACTTATCAACAAGTGAAAGTCAAACACTAGGTTCCTTTTGGATTGTTACACTCAATAGCAAT
The DNA here is from genome assembly GCA_948208565.1 of Hura crepitans. NCBI lineage: Eukaryota > Viridiplantae > Streptophyta > Magnoliopsida > Malpighiales > Euphorbiaceae > Hura > Hura crepitans. Next base: position 2,063 of record CANXYI010790408.1, on the reverse strand, counting down.
TCTAGAATGGAAATGGGAAAAGATCACCATGGATTTTATAATAAGGTTGCCATTAACTAGAAGTAGATGCAAAGATGTATGGGTTATAGTGGATAAATTGATGAAGATAGCTCACTTTATCCCAGTGAGGATGGATTATTCCTTAGAATGGCTAGCTCAACTTTACATTGATGAGATTGTATAGTTACATGGAGTACCAATAGCCATCATTTTAGATCGAGACTTGAGGTTCACTTCTAGATATTGGAAGAAGCTTTAAGAAGTATTTAGTACTCTATTGATGTATAGCACAACATTTCATCCTCAAACAGATAGATAGTCAGAATGGGTGATACAAGTGTTGAAAGATATGCTGCGTAGCTATACAATAGAGTTTAGAGGCAATTGGGATCAATACCCATCATTGGCTAAATTTGCATATAACAACAGCCATCAAGTCAGCTTAGGAATGGCACTCTATGAGGTACTATATGGTAAAAGGTATAAGACTCACCTTTGTTAGAGTGAAATAGGGGAAAGTAAGATTGTGGGATCTGACTTGATCAGAGATAAGGAGGAGAAAGTTAAAATTATATAAGATAGATTGAAAGCCACCTCAGACTGATAAAAGTCATATACTAATTTGAAATGGTGAGACATTGAGTATAAAGTTAGTGATCAAGTATTTTTGAAAGTGTCACTATGGAAGAAGATGTTTAGATTTGGTAAAAAGGGGAAACTCAGTCCCAAGTTTAATAAGCCCTATGAGATAAAAGAACATATGGGACCCTTAACATATAGATTGGCATTACCTTCTTAGTTACAGCAAATCCATGACATATTTCATGTATCGATACTGAGGTGATCCAGATCGGATCCTTCGCATGTGATAGCTACAAAGGAGATACAAGTACAGCCTGACTTGACATATGAAGAAGAACCAATGCAGATTCTAGCTAAAGAAGTGAGATATCTAATGAACAAGTCAATTCCCCTAGTAAAGGTGCTATAGAGATACCACAACACAATAGAAACCACGTGGGAGAGTGAAGAATAGATGAAGGCACAATATCCGCATCTTTTCACCTTAAGTAATTTTGAGTATGAAATTTCTTAAGAGGGGAAGAATTGTAATGCCCGTAAGTCTAAGTTCTATGAATAATATCCCCTTAGCAAGAATAGTACTCCTAGTGGGTCGGGGTACCTTCATAAGACTAAAAAGGGGCATATTAGTCATAAAACTTTGATGAGCCAAAAAATGGACAAAATGAAAGAATTTAAAATTTTAGCAAAACTAATAATTCATTATGGGTTAAGAACTAGTGAATAGTGAGACAAAACGAGGTTGCATCGGGTAGCCCCTGGATGTGTATGGATAGACCTAAAAATACCATACCATGAAACTCAAAAATTCAAATCGATAGGGTAGTAAAGGAATTTTAATTTTCTGAGCTCATATGATATTTATTTGGAATATTTTATTCAAGCGAGTGAATAGTGACTTAAAGTTGATAGTGAAATTGACATGAAATTTTACAAGGGCCTTAATGGCACTAATTGAGGATTTTTAAAACTAAAATGAGTATTTTTGGAGGTGTAGAGAAATTTCTATGAATTTATAAAGTTTAAAAGAAAATCGAGAGAAAATAGATTGTTGGATCGCCACATGTCATGATCTGAGCCATCCACCCAACCATATAAATTGTCCCACACATGTGTAAGCCATCATTTTCTCCCCTAAAATTCCCTAAAAATCCAATGCCATTTTTAGTCTCTCTCTCCTCTATTTTTCTTCATTTTCTCTCTCTTTCCACCACTAAATTTCACCCTCCACACAAGGTTCTTGACCTCCACAACCTCTTGAAGCTAATTCCCCTAATAGAAATTAGAAAAGAGGTTAGAAAAGGAGGAATTGAAAATTGGTGAATAGTGTCTATTTTTTGTGAAAGTGTTTTTTATTTTAATTTTTGTTTTATGTAGTTTAAGGTATTCTAAGAAATCCTATGGTTTTAGATTTCAATTTGGTGTTATGTAGGACTTTTAAGAATTTTTCTAAGGTAAAATTCTTTATGTTTAGGTTAAAG
>CANXYI010790400.1:0-12055 GCA_948208565.1 Hura crepitans | reverse complement strand
ATTTTTAGTGAATTGAGCAAAGATATTAAAACTTATTTTTATTGTGTTTTTAAACTTTTTGAACGTGGGTTTTTACGAGGGTTAAGGAATATATTTCTAAGAATTATTAAGGCATAAAATTGGTTATTTTGATTTATAATTAATTAAAGATCGATTTTGAAGAAAATTTTTAAGGAGGAATTTTGTAAACCATTAGATCATTGATTTAACAAACCAAACACACCATATAAAAGGGTCAATATTTTTGTCAACCTGTGAATAAGAAGTAGCCATCACCTTATTCTCCCTCTCTCCTCCTCCTTTATTTTTTTTTCTTCTTCTCACTTTTATCCAAGCTCAAATCCAACCAACTAAAACATCAATCCATGCATTCATGACCTTCTAATCAAGATTTAACCAAGAAAATAATGAAAAATTAGGTAAATTTAAAGATTTGAGAAGCGGATGAATAGAAACCAATTTTCATTAGTGTTCTTGCGGTGCTTAAGAGTAAACTTTTATGGGTAGATTGATTTTATGAGATGTATATAATTTTTAAGAATTTTTTAAGTTTCCTTCCTACACATTATGTGTTATGTGTATGTAGAGAAAGGTGGAGCAAGTGGATCGAAGGGCAAAGAGAAGGTGTAATTGGTGTCTTAGAGAGTATTTTGGGATAATTGGTAAGTGTGTTCATGTTGGCATAAAGGCATGTATTTAATTGAGTGTAGATATGTGTATGTAAGTGGTAATAAATTTGTATTTATGTGTAATGGTTTGAAGTTGTGTTGGCAGTTAAATTAAGCATATATATAATAATGTAAATGATGTGTATTTGATGAGAACATGATAAGTATGGTGATTTTATGTTATGGCTGAAACATGTAGCTAAGTATATATGTATGTGTGTTTCTTAAATTATGAGTAAATACGTTGATTTTAATAAAATATAAGTATGTTAATGTGTGATGTTGTGATATGATGAGTAATTTGCATGTGTAGTGTTTCTTGAGGGTGAGGCTAAATGCCTCTGTAGTGAGAATTGCTTATTTTGAGCTTATTGGACTATATATAGTTGCTTAAGTAAATAATGATGTTAATAGAATCTTGAAATAGGCTAAATTGTGCATTATTTAATATGTTAGATAACATGAGTTGATTATGCCAAAATGGTTAATTGTAAAATGTTCTAAGTATGGTATGGCATTTTTATAAAAGTGTAATGATGTGTGAATTCCACATGATAGCCGAAAAATGTGGTTATGGCATGTTTTGGGCATTTTGGGTCACAGAGGAGTGATATGACATAATGATGTATGTTAGAATATTGTAATTAATTGTGAACTTTGATATGGTTAAATGACTAGTATGGTAGCAACTTTGGATGTTATGATCATAATGATGAAGAACATGTAAAATGGCATGATGTTGGAGTTATGCAAGGGAGAAATAGGGTTAAGCTATGTTATGGCCGAATAGCCTTGTAAGTGAGCAATATGGAGTTAAATCATGATATTTTGAAAGTGGCATGTTCAATGCATTTTTACAAATTATTGTGGATTTGTTTTGGTATTAAATAATGTTTGTGAGTGAATGACATATGTTGGCTGAATTGATAGAGGTATATTGATGATAATTATATAAATGCATAAGTGGATTATAAATGACCCAAAATTTGTGTTGAATGAATGGAAATGTGATAATATTGGTTAAAGTGTGAATATTATGGCATGTACACATTTAATTGGTAATGAAATAGCTTATGGCTTATTTATGGAAGGCCATGAAATGGGCCTAGAAATGAGCTAAATCAACTTCATGGTCTATATAATGTTTTGAGCATGTAATGAAACATTAGTAGGTTTTTATACTCATGAAATTCATGATCTAAATATAAAATCATGATAATGATAAAAATAAGGCATTAGGTAAATTAAAAGCTATTTAATAAGGTGAAACTTAATTAAAATGGCTATTACCCTATATAATTGGACAACTTAGGTTGTATAGATTGACAAGTCAACTAAGGAGTTTAGTAGCTGCTAGGGTACCCATGAGTACTTAATTTGGCCTTTGAGCACTATTTGGCCTTTTAGCAACTTATATTTGTCTTAAAGGCATTTTTATGACCTTTAGGTCCAGTTATAAACTTTAGGTCTAGTTATGATCTATGGGTCCAGTTTATGGCCCTCGAGCCTAGTCAATCTCGCTATCTAATTTTGGATAGTTATCTTTTTAATATGGGCAATAAATGGTTAAAAAACTAAATAAACCTATTTGAGAACTTAAATGTACATTATTTACCTCTTTAAATATTATGTATTGGATATGTTATGAAATTGAAATTTAGTATAAATGGTAAATTATGTTTATGATGGAATTAAGATCATGTATGATTAATTAGTGTTGTATTTCCAGAATGGATGTTGTAAATGTTTAGTTGTGCTTAGAAATGAATTATGTATGATTGTGAAATAAGTTAATTAATCTATGATGAATGATTTGCATGAATACATACATATGTTAAAGTGAATACACCACTAAGCATCTACCTTGCACATCATTTTGGTTTGTGATGTGTAGGTTAATGAGACAACAAATTAGAGTCAAGGCCTCAATCTAGAAGAAATACTGAGAAAGCTACTTTTTAGGTATTTTATTTATTTTGGTATAATAATGAGATGTAATTAATATTTAGAGGCATTCTTATGTATTTGAGGGATTGGACCTAATAAGTGATTACAAAAATGTATTTTGTAACTCTTAAAGTGTGTGTATGATTTTTTTGACACAAGTTCATATGTTAAGCCAGTGTTGGCACAATTTTTTTTTTATTTTGAGCATGTATGATTTGAAGTTGAAACTAAATATCGATTTTGAGGTTGTTGAGATATTTTAATGGTCAGATGGACCCAAAAGTGATAAATGTATGAATGAATGTTTTAGAAGTGCTATTCTATGCAAGTTAAAATAGTGCCTGACAAAGTCATTATGCTATTAAAATTATGGCATGAGGACCCTAAAAGTACACCTCATAAATTGTTTTTTTTTGAAAATCCATATTTTTATGAAAGTATGCATGTAAAGAATATTTTAAATTTGTTAAAAAGGTTTTTAATAAATGAATGTTTTCTAGTAAGTTAAGTTTAGATATCATTTGTGTGTTGCTTCATACTCGAGATTAATGGTTAGACTGGGTATAAAGTTTCACATGGGTAGTCATGATGCATAGGTAAATATCTCTCTTGACTTATATATAAGTGATATATCAATTAGTGAATTGATATTGATTCAATAAGATTGAATTTATAAAGTCCCAGTTGGATTAGGACCCTAATTCACTATGCATTACTAAGCTATTCTAGAAACCCATAAGGTCACATACATAAAAGTAGTTTGAGGAAGATTCAATGAGATTGAATATTCTAATAATATGAGATATCATTAAAGGATGAATTAAGAAGAAGATATAAGTAAGCGGGCTCGGGGTCCACTTCCAAATGAGAAGTCTAGAAAAATAAGGTTTTTGAAAAATTAGGGGTCTTGGACTCAGGCCTTGTTGAGTCCAAATTTTAGTTTTTCTTGCTTCTAATTTTTTATAGGCTTTTAAAAGATTTAGAAGGCCTTAAAATAGAGTAATTATTAATCCAAAATAGGGCCTAAAAGTGTAACACCCCATATTGGAGTTCCCAAAGGAAAACTTAATAAAAGGTGCACATCTCGCTTGGTCACCCATCCTGAAATTTCTCTCATGCTCATTTGTTTAAATTTTACTTATTTTGTATTATTTAGCTCTATCTAACTCCAAATTCAGTCATGTCCATTCTTATGGTCCATTTAGGTTCATGCCATAATGTTAATGTCTATAAGTAAGCAAGTACAGTCTATTTAAAAAAAGTTTTCCTAAGATCTAGAAGCATGACGGCTGTCTAGGTTATAAACCCAACTTTTAAGCACCCACAAGACACTTTAATATCATATTTTCACAACAGGTAAGTAATGTTGCTATGTGTTATAAACCCAACTTTTAAGCACCCCACCTATGGACATAAGTGCAAAATTGTATACCAAACACATAGCAACATTACTTACCTGTCCTCTGAACCTTGAATGCATGCATTCCAAGGCTATTTGTAGGTTTTAATTACTAGTACACCAAAACTAGTACGCTGAGTATATAATACTCAATAGTGAACTCAAATATTTAAGTCATGTCATATAAATTATAATGCACTTTAATAAGAGTGGTAATCACTTATTCAGTCAAATTATTATATCATCAGTTAAGAATACATTTATCAAAATGACCATACTACCCTTCTTGTATAATTATTAGTCACTAGTCATATATTATCTTAAAGTTCCTTATCTTAAGAATATTTGCCTTTATCAGTGACAATACCCTTTTTGACTCAAGTTACTGAACCAATGATTAGCTATTTCTACCAAATTAACTAAAATACCCCTGCTCTTGTCCTTAAACAATTTGTTGCCAAAGTAGCCATTTACAATCAATACATTATAAAACTAGACCACTGCCAGTTATAATACTCTAGTTATTTAATTTGTAAAGGCAGTATGTGTTATGTATGTAAAAATACCAATTTACCTTCATACCAATTCATGCCAATAAATTAATCATTTAATTATTATAACTCAAGCAACTTATGTATATCACCTATTATTACTGATAGAATGCATAAATCTCATTAACCAGGTCAATAAACACTGCACATGCAAAATTACCAAAATGCCCCTATGTGTGTTATTAAGTTATTCAAAATAATAGTGTTATGTTATACTCTCTATCAATTACACATCATGCTAAATTTATATATGGCTTATTCAATTAATTTAATTATCCTGACTAGATAGACGATGTTTTAAAACACTAGACCTAAAAGGAGAATAAAACTATGTAGTGATCTATATTCTGGACCCCAGTCGTTACACCAGCCTAGTCTATCTAATAAACTATTGCAGTGGCCCAATTATAGACCTACACCACTACATCGATATAATCTAATGGTCAAGAATGCCATAAATCAGTTTGCTTAGTAGACTAATCTATTTCACTGGCTAGTGCAGTGGCCCTCTAGGACCTATGTCGCTGCACTGATAAAGTATGTTGAAAGGAGTTTGAAGGATAAGAATGCCATAAATTGATCTTCTTAGCAAACTAATCTATTTAATTGGCTAGTGCAGTGGCTTTTCGAGACCTACACTATTGTACCGTCAAAAATTTAATAACTAGCATTAAGTGGCAAAGGAAGAAAGTTATCTATCTAACAGACTAGTACAGTGGCCCTAATATAGACCTAGGCCGCTGTACCAGCCTTGTCAAAAAAGTAGATAGTGTAGCAGCTGCTAAAATCCCTAAGTTGACCGCTCAATCCATCCAGTGGTTATCTAACTAATGGGCTATACAACTCAATTTATATTTATTTCTTTATTGATTGACATCTTATAATATTATTAAGTGAATAATAGATATATATAAATTTTATTGCATAATTAAAGTTTTGCCTCCACAATTAACCAGTATCGAGTAAATTCCCATAAGAATTTTCATGTATTAGAGTTACCACAATTTAAGGTATATTATGCTTGAATTTATTCCATAATTATTTCTTAAATACTTGTCATTTACTATCTAGGGGTATTTTTGGTTTAGGTAGTGGTCACCTAGATAGTTATAGGTCATTTCATCAAGTTTTCATAGCCTTTTCTAGGTTCATTTCTCAACAGTTTTTAGTACAAATTTCACCATCATTTTTACAAAGTTCATAGGCCCTAGGCCATACAATCACTTGGCCATTTATAAGGCCAAAACATAAGCTCAAAATGCCATTATATTTAATCACAAACCATAGCCTTTAAAGGCACATTACTTGTTCAAAATTCATAGCCCTTAAAGGGACATATACTTTGTGTTATTTGCTAAAAATTTGATAGAAATTGTGTTTTTAGGGTAAAAACTCTAAATACTAAAATTATGGATTAATTACTGAATTTTGATAATGTTTAATTGGTTTTAGATGCAATTAGCATGTTATTATTAAGGCATAATTTGCATAAAATGCATATAAACATATTAGAATTGATAATTGTGTGGTTTGGGATTGATTCAGATGAGTTTTGCTCCTTAGTTTTTGTGCTCTTCACATTTAAATCATCAGAAATTCATGGACGTCACGAGTGTGACTAATCAAAAGTCTAAACTTTTATTTTTTGAAAATTTTCACATTAGATAATAAAACTTTCAAGGCCTCATTACCATAGCCCATACAAGGTCATGCTCATGACACCTAAATTGTAATACCCAAAAATCCTAACTTTGTGAATAGTATTTTCTGAGACATGAATAGTATTCCTAGGAAATAGGTCACACTGAGGTGACTGAGAGGGAGTACTAGTCATAAAACAATAATGGGTGAAATAAGGAATGAAAATAGAGTTTTTAGAGTAACTATTAAACTAATAAATATTTTAAAGTCAGTATCTAGTGAATAGTGAATCTATTTTAAGCTGAATGACAAAATGTTCTGGATGTGCTTGAAATGACCTAGAAATAGCATGACCTGAATGTCACAAATACCAAATAGTCCAATGGTGCTAAAATTAGAATTTTTTCACATCGATATGTCTTTTAATCGAATTTCTTAAAAACATGATTGATTAATTAATCAAGTTCCCATTGGTTTTTATGCATGAAATTTTAATGGTTTCTAAATTGGGAAATTTTGGAATTTTTGGTACCTAAAGAGGAATTTTGTAGACCTTAAAAATTGAAAACACATTTTCAAAGCTTTAAACTTAAATAGGATTAATCATAGTTGTTGGATCACCATGTGGCTCAATTATGGTCGTCGATGGTTTTAATATAAAAGGTGGGCCTATATAGATATGTCACATGAGATTCAAAAACCCATCTTCCTCCACCTACCCCATTTGGTCAATGCCACCTTTTTTTTATCTCTCTTTATTTTATTTTTTACATTTTTCGTTCAATACTCTATTAAAAGTATAACTTAATATATAAAAAATGATCCTTCTCGTGACTAAAGCTCCAATTTAGTGTCAAGTTTTGCAAGAAAAGGTTGATTTTGGGGAAAAAAAGATTTAAAGGGTAAGGGTTTTAAACACCTAAATTTTTGTAAACATATTTTTGAAGCTCTAATATTTTTTTAAGTAACTAGTTATGCTTCTTTTATTGGTATAGGTGTTATTTTTGAGTTTGGTGTAGTGTAGATTTTTCTATGAATTTTTTCTAATTAAATTTCTATTATGCAACTTAAAGTAAGTGAAGAAAAGCCAAGCCAAAGGAAAAGAGAAGGTGCAAGGTGCCTTTCAAGAAGCTGAATGATCGCTCTATAAGTGTATTCAATAAAATTTGTGTATGCTTTTATGTGTTATGCAAATTCAAATGTATGTACATTTGGTCTATGTTATTAGTTTAAGGATTTGGATAACCCTAAAATGGTGATAATGATAGATTAGGTTTATTACATGTTAAACAAATAGGATTAATAAAAAAAATGGATGAAAAATAAGTTAATTGGTGAGATTGGTGCCTTGCCTAAATGGTATGTATATAAAGGGTAAAATGGTAATTTAGGTAATTATGGCTAAAATGGACATAATTGGAATGTATTAGGCTTAATGGTGATAAAAAAAATTATGGTTCGACAATAAAGATTTAGACATGTTAACGATATAAAAAATGGTAATATAGGAAGTATGTGCACACTTATGTGTGTAAATGTGTGGTGTATAGTGCATGCTACAGGAATAAAGCTTGCACAGTATGTGTTAATATGTTGGCAATTTGTGTCATAAGATTTAAGTTGCAAAATAAATGGCATAATATGACTATTTAAGTCCCCATAAGGAGATAATGGTTGTGAGTAGACATTGTTAGGAAATGTGTCATATGTCATTATCATACAATGGTAAATGATAAGGTAATACATATATATGTGATCAAATAATTGCATAAACAGATAAAAACATGTCACAATGTATGTAAGCCACGTAATGTTCATATAACTAATGTTGAGATACTGATACCCCATATGTGTTAGATAACCTCCTACATAGGTTGACCGGCTAAGTATGAAGGTAGCAACTACTAGGACACTTTGATGTCATATTTCGTGCGAGTGTAGCTACCATAAGGTCTATGAGGGCCACTGCACATACATATGTTTTATATTAATATGATATGATATTTTTATATGGGTACAGCAACTAGGAGGTCCTATAGAACCACTACACATATTATTAATGTGGATGCTACTGTTAGGATGTTCAACATGATCACTGCACAATTATAGTTATATGTCATGTTGGTGCAATAGTCCAGATGTAAAAAATGTAGGCCACTACATATTATGATCCCAATATCTTACATTAGGATTTGTGTTTGTCAGATATGGGCTAGTAAATGATAAAGAATAATATGTAAAGTGTTGAATGTAAAGTTGGAAATAAATTGAAGACACAAGTATTATAAGTGAAACTAAATAACATAACATGATTAAGTACATAACCACATGGGCAAAATAGTGTGTATGCATACTTCATGACATGTGTTTGTATGGTATTACATGCCAAATGTGATTGTGTGTGCAAGTGTAAACATGTTTTATTAAATAAATAACTAAGTTATATGCTTATTACATTGTGTTTTCGATGTACAGGTCGTAGACAGTTGGTATCAATTAACTCTGTGGAGTCAGCTACAATCATTTTGGTATACTTTTATATTATAAAGTGTCACGTATAGAAAAATAGATGGCACTCATATGTATATATTTAGGATAAGTAGTTTTGTCTAATGTAAATATTTTACTTGAGTTTAGTTTAGGTATGTAAATTAATATGATAGATGTTATATCATTATGATATACATGCATGTGGACTTATATGTGTGTTGATGGCATAACTATTATGATTGATATTACAACTTGACTTAATGTTGATTAAGATAGATTGTGAGCATCAAATAGTTCCAGGATGATAAATTAAGATTGAGACTTCATAGAAGTGTTATTTTCTGCAAGTTTTATTTTGATATATGACATTGTGCAGTCATTATGTTGTTAGATTTCTATCTTAGTTAGGTAGTGATGTTTTAAGTTCAGTGTATGTAAGACATGAATTATCTACATGTAGGCCCAGAATGTTTCACAATTCATGCATACACATAATAGGGTTATAAGCAGATAATGGCAAAACTAACTAAAATTTGTTAATTTTTCATCTCTTATTTGAGCTAGCAACGGTTCAAGTAAGGGGCACCATAATGTTCCATCTCTCATACAAATTTTGCTAGCTAGTCGAATGAGGGGTGTCACATTAGCTGGTATTAGAGAAAGGTTTAGGCATTCCTAAGTGCACTAGGTTACATATGAGTGCCACAGGTTTTTATATACATATATCACATAACATTATATTACTTGAGGCTGATATTTGTTCTCTAATACAAAATAAAGATGAGTGAACCAATATTGCTAGCTAGTGAAAAGGAGGAGAGAGTTATGGTCCTACAACAATTTAGGAGATGGTGGGTTAAAAAGCTCTAGTACCCAGTGAAGCAGGTTAGCTTCCACCTGCCTAGTCAACACCTACACAACCAACAATAGATGGTGAAATTACTTAGGTAGGCCATTATAGTTATTGCCTTACATATACCACTAATGCCACCACCACAACCATCTATAGCTCTCCAAAAGACATACTTAGAATAGGTGAAGAAGATAAGAGCTATAGATTTCTTATGGACAGAGATGGTTCAACCACAGTAGAGTATTAGCTTGAGAAAATTGACTGAATCCTAAAGCAATTGAAATACACCCTAGTAGAAAACTTTAACTATGCCACCTTGCCATTTTAGAAGGAGGTGTATCATTGCTAGAGGACAGTTGCAGAGAGAAAAGATCTAGTAAACTTGACTTGGGATTTCTTTGTATAGGAGCTCAGGAAGAGGTATATCATATAGAATTATCTAGAGAAGAAAAGATAGTAGTTCCTCAACTTAAAATAGAGGGGATGACCCATATCAAAATATGAGAAGTAGTTTGCTAGGCTGAGCGGGTATGTAAAAAAATTATACCCATTAAAGAAAAAAGGTGTAAGAGATTTGAGAAAGGCCTTGATACTAATACCAAGCTGTAGATAGTTATGTGTAAGAATAGGGAATTTGCTTTGTTAGTCACTGTAGCTAACACAATTAAAGATATGCTGAAGGAAAAGAGGTAGAATTTCTAAAAGAAGAGATCCTTCATTGTATGTTAAACCAATTCTACCCTAGAAGTAGGCAAAAAGCAAAAGGGAAGCTTAGTTGCCCAGCCATCATAGAAAACAACCTCGAATTAGAAATCTAGGCTAACAGGATAATTTAGACCTCAATAGCAAACCAGTACACCAATTTTTATAGCTAGGAGCATACTATTTGTTTATGGGACATGTAAAAGGAGAAATAGAGGCATTTTTTATAGATCCATCCTAGGTACATGCTATAAATGCAAGTCCAAAGATCATTATCAAAAATATTATCCAACAAGAGTGGAAGACCCTATGTATTTTTAGGCTTCAGCACGAGCACTAGCTAGGAATTAGAAAGAGAATAAGGGAGATAATACTAGAGAGAGTTAGAAGCCTATATTAAAGGTGAGCCAAAGGATAGAGGCTTGAGCTTTAGCACATCAATATGATACTAGAACTCGAGAGGAGATAAACTCCCCTAATTTCATAGCTACTACATTCTATTTTCTTAATTTACTTATTTTTGCATTAGTTAATCTAGGATCCGCCATTCCAATGTTTGCACAAAATTGGCACATGATAAAGGGTTATAGTTAGAGCCTTCATATATAAAAATGATGGTTAGTAATCCGATAGGACAACATGTTATGGACAATAAGTTATACAAGAACTGCCCCTTAACTTTTTAAGGACATATCTTTCTAGTGAATCTTATCAAGTTACACTTAAATGAATTTGACATCATACTAGTTATGGATTAGCTATCCAAACATCATGCCATTGTAGACTATAGATAAAAGAGATTTACTCTCTAGATAGCTAATAGGGATGAAATTATAGTAATTGGTGAGATAATAGATTTCGTATTTAATGTTATTTGTACAATGAGAATTAGGCAAATGATCTAGAAGGGTTGCTAAGCATATTTACTGCATGTAATTGATACTAAAGAGATATGACCTAATGTTAGCCAAATACCAATTGTAGCAAAATTGCTAGATGTCTTCCTAGATAAGCTGCCATGGTTAATACCCAAGCGTGAAATTGAGTTTGCCATTTAAGTGTACTCAAGCACAACACTAATATTAATAGCCTCTTACAGAATGGCAACCACAGAATTAAAAGAATTAAAGGTGCAATTACAGGAGTTATTTGATAAAGGGTTTATAAAACCAAGTATTTCCCTATAAAGAGAGTCAGTCTTGTTAATGAAAAAGAAGGATGGCTCCCTATAGCTATGTGTAAATCATCGATAACTTAATAAAGTGACTATCAAAAACAAATATCCACTACCCAAGATCAATGATTTTTTATCAACTTAAAGGATTAAGCATTTTCTCATAGATTAACTACAATCTAAATACCATTAGCTCATGATAAAGGAGTCTGATGTGTCAAAAATAGCCTTTTATACCAACCTTTTGGGCTAATCAATGCCCTAGTTGCATTCATGGGTCTAATAAATTAGATATTTAGGCCATATTTAGTGGTGTTCATTGATGACATTTTAGTGTATTTTAAGACCAAAGAAGAGCATGAATAACATCTCAGGTTGGTATAACAAACCTTGAGAGAAAAGCAGCTTTATACGAAATTAAGAAAGTTTAATTCCTAGTTAAGTGAAGTAGCCATCTTAAGACACATTGCCTCAGTTGATGGGATTAGGGTGGACCTAAGTAAAATTAAGGCTATATTGGAATGGAAGCCTTTGAGGAACATGACAGAGATTAGGAGCTTCTTAGGATTAGCTAGTTACTATAGATGATTTGTTAAAAGGATCTCAATGATTAGGACTTGCATAACATGC
>CANXYI010790299.1:0-18665 GCA_948208565.1 Hura crepitans | reverse complement strand
CCACTATAGAGATTATGATATTTTTACTGGGGATGAGAGCAGTTAGTGGAGTCACCACCTAGCCTCTACACTAAGACCTCTGATCTTTTGTATATAAACGATTCAGAATTTTAGATCTTATTTATACCCCAATAATGTGTTGTCCATGTCTATTGTAACTTTTATCAATCCCTTATCATTCAAGCATACATCATTCTTAATTTAAATTGCATCACCTTTGCATGTATGGAAGTAAATTGTGATATTTAAAGAATACATTAATGTATATTATACATCTAAAAAATGGGTCATTCATTATTTGTTAATTGACCTAACAGCTTCCCCTAATTCCATAGGAATTGGCGGTGACTGCCGAACTCCCATCTCTAGGAGATTTGCCTTTATTAAAATACAATTTTCATATGACTTTTGATTAAAGAAATACAAATCCATTTTGTTAGAAAACATCAATTAATTATATAAAAAGCCATTCTAATGTCATAATAGGGTTTAACGTGTAAAATAGGCTATTTACTAATCTATTACAACCCTAAAATAAATAACAAAATGTCTATGGCACAAAACTAAAGGGATAAATTACAGTCCTAAAATGGTCCCGCTTCTAAGTCTCTAAGATTGTGTGGATGTCCAAGAGGTTGACTGTTAGTTCAAGTACACCATTTGCATGAAGAGATTGGGTCCATTCCATCTTTGACTCCAATAAGAAAAACCAGTTGACAACTCAGAGAACACTAAAGCCAAAGAGGTTAGATTGAGGCTATAGACACATGATAAACAAAAAATAAGCATACTTAGGATAAATGAACTAAAGACCATTAATTATATAAGCAAAGTATATACTGAGGAATCATCATACAACTCATCACACATAGGTCTGTGCAAAAATACAACCCTTATGACAGGGAGTCCACGGGGACTATTTTCCCATCTTATATATACAATCACATATTTTCAATAGAAATGCATAATCATATTAAGTCATATCGATCATTTAGCATATCACATAGCACCATTGGAATGGAGAATCATGTTTACTAGATGTAGGTCTGTGCGAACCAGGTCACTAAATTTTCATAAAGGAAAGAAGGACATGTAGACTAATCTATATGCTTATGTCTAAAGTACTAAGTTCGTGTGGACCTAAATATGCATATGGTTAGATTCATGCAACGGTGATTAACATCATATGACATGCTAAACATTAACTATAAGGGTCAATCTCACATCCTATATATCAATACAATTAGCCTACTCATCATAAATAGGAGTGGAGATAATAAAGTATCACCTCACTTATACATCAATTTTAGAGATCATAAGCTTAGAAGACATCAAAGAATCTTTCAATAGACCTTAGATATTACTTGGACACTAGATCTCTTCAAACATTAGCATAAAAGCCTTAGGATTTAGGTAAAGATGGTTAAGACCTTTCTTAGATCAAGCCTTCTAAGCTCCCTAGTGTTTCCTGTTATTGCAATGTGTGTCTTTTCTCAATCTAATTTTTCAAATCTCTTCTTTATTGATGTAGAGAAGTATTTATACTTCTCTTTTTAAGGTTTTCCTCCTTTTTATCTAGAAAGGAGTCCTAATCCTGAAAGGATTCTAACTCTTAGACTAAATAGGTAGAATTCTTTCTTCAGAGCACTTTTCTCATTGACAAGTCCGTGCGGACTTATCCGTACTAATCCGTGCAGACTAAGGTTTGTGGTATGATGGTCCGCGGTCCACATAGGATAGACTTTGGCCTATTCATGTAGTTAGTCTATGCGAACATGTCTAGTAGGTCCATGCAGACTTGCCTCTTAATGGCTTTGTGCTATGCTTGAGAGTTTATCTCTGGCTATCATCATAGGTTAAGGTGAGGTGTTGACATATACCATTTTACAATGCATCATTGCATATCCTCCATCCTCGTTATCAATTTTAACATCAGTTTTCATGGTATGCATTCACTTTACATCATCAATCCACTAATGAAATTTCATGCAAAATATGCCAACATTTTTACACCATAAAAATCATTTTTCCATTCACACAATTATTTCCACATTATATCAAAAACTAGAATATTACTTGAATATCCATTATCACTTAGTTCTCATTAACATTTTATATCATACACACATTATATCTCACTTTTCCATCATTAACAAATATTTATCATTCACCATGCGCATATGCACATGCCATGACATACATGACATGCATTCAGCCACATACATTCTACATAATTTCACATGCTTTCATCACTGAAATGGCATACATATCATTACTATATTTGTAACACCACCACTTGAATTTTGTAGAAATCCAATAGGAGGTGCAACTTTCCACTAGGTCATCCATCTTGCAATTTCTCTAGCCTATATTCTTTAACACTTATAGACTTATTTATTAAATTGATAGATCTTGCCTAAATTTTTCAATCTAACCTTTAAACATTACTATTTAGGTCATATCAAACATGAAAATCCATTTGCAATTGTTAAAAATGCACTTTCAATAAATACTATCAACACTTGTCATTACCTGGACCCTTTAGTCCTCTAATAACATCATATATATCATAGGTAACACATAGGGCCTTTGGTCCACAATCATAAGAAAATACAAAAAATGAAGCCATTCTAATAAGAAAGCCTTTATACAATCCACAACTTTAAGCTTAAAAATACAAACACTCAAAGCATCTAAGCTAGCTAAGCCCAAAACCATAGTATTTATATGTGTGCATCTAATTTACTTTAAAAGTACCAAAAATATACCTTCCACTGTTGTCACCACTACACGGAAAATCTATAAAGGCTAGACCATTATCTTCTACTACTTATGCACTAGAACACCGATACGCTGATTATAAAACTCAGTAATGAATTTGATATAACATAAAAACATGTCAATGCAAGTATACATACATATCTCCCATACCATGAGCGCAAAGTGCATCATACAATGTCCTTGCTATAAAATAATATTATTTTATTCCCCTGCGTCATTATTATATTAATCAGTCTAATGCCATTATTTAATTTATCACCACTCTTATTTTTATTATCTATCATCATTCATCATTTAATTTATTACACAGGCCTAATTGGTTAGACTACACTTATAGACACTAGATAAAAATAGAAATAAATACTGTGCAATGGCCTAAATTTTAGACCTTGCTCTCTGCATTGACCTAGTGTAGTGGCTCAGCTAGTGAACCTCAGTCACTACACTTACCTAGTATGAAAGTAAGGACCTAGATCTCATTAGTACTAGATAAATAAAAATATCATCAATATCATAGTGCAGTGGCCTAACTTAGGGACCCAGACAACTGTACCGACAAGGTCTAATCACATATAATAACATCAACATTATAATGCGGTGGCCTAACTAGTGGACCTTGACTGCTACCCTGTGTAGTCTTATAATGGATAATAATATCAACATCATACTAGAAAAGTCTAAAGGACCTATACCATTAGCAGCTGCAAACCCCTAGTTGACTTGTCAACCCATCTAGTTGGTGTGTAACTAATGGGCTAACTGTTTCTTATTTATGTTTATTTCATTACTAATCACCATTTCAAATTATTTATGTTTGCTTAACAGACAATTATTATTTGCTTTTGACAATACATTTTTAACTAGATAATTAAAGGTTATTTTTTTATTCTACTAGATATTATGGTCATTTCTCATAAGATAGGTTTAGGTCATTTTCTCTACAATGTTACATATCATATTATATGCAATTCATGCCCCTAATTCAAGTCCATTTATATGTCTAATTATATCCAAATAACCTATCCATTCCAAATATCCATCTCACAATATAGTTATAAGTCAGCTCTTATTTTTGGGACACTACTATAAGCCATATGTCATTGTTCACTGGGCATTTCCTTATGCCATATCAAGCCATGTCTTACTCAATTTATAAACACATTTCCATTATCTTTACTTACCATTCATTATGCTATATTAACTCACATATTAATGCTCATTTCATGCTAACACATGCCATGCAATTCACGTAATCATGTCATGCCATTCATACACTAATACATCATGCCTTACCATACTTACCATACATGCCATCTCATACATGCAAGCCAAACCTCTTTGCCATTAATAAATCATGGTCACACACATGCATATTTTCATTTTTTATCACACATTTATGTCATATATCATAATCCTAGCATACATGCTTATGCATGCAATTCCATGGCATATTATGCACAAGCCTCAGCTATACTATGATAATGCATATGCATGTATTATCACATCAAGTCCATATACATGTCATTCATACACATGTTAAACATGTCAATTCCCATCATACACATCATGTACACATGCCTTATCACCCACACATCTGCCATAACACCCTACTAACCCTCTTGGCCAACCACAGATCATGCACCTACTAGCTTTCTTTCAACATAATACTCATACACATCATTTAATTTCATGCCACACATATCATATCTTATCATGTACATGCCATACACATCACTCCCATGCCATGACTCTATAACATACCTCTAGACCAATGTGACTTTATGACCTTTCACCCATTTTCCCCCTAATTCACCATACAAATCATCAATATCTTGTATAATTGACATCAAACTAGGATTATATCAATAATTCATACACAATAATTATTCAAACCATGATTTCCATACACTAATTCTACTTAAATCACATTCAAGATCAACATGGCATCCCTTTAGTATATCAAATTCACATACGTATATACAATTCAAGGCTTTTCCCACACTTTTACACCTTTAATTTCCTTTTACTCCACTATTGTTCCTATTGCCTACCTAATACATACACAACTTAGAAAAATCCTAAAAAAATCACACAAGCTTAAAATTAGAATTCTAAAAATATAAGGTTTCTTAAAATTGAAAAGACCACCCAAAACTAAAACCAAAGAAGGAAACAACACTTACACAACTTTTGAATTTTAAGCCACCATTTATATATAATTCATTCTTTGGTGAATTTTTTCCCTTCTATAAATGGAAATGGTGTATATAAGCTTCAAAGCACACTTGCCACCTAATTATTGGAAATTTTTATGGCAAAGTTGGGTGGAATTAAGCTTGAAAAGGTTTAAAAATGGTGGATGGAGAGGGAGGAAGGCATTAACCAGCCAAGGGAGAGGGGGAGGAGGAATGTGAGGTGGAGTTGGGTGGTTTGGCTTCTAAGTGGGCTGTCTAAATGGCACACTATTTATATGTATGAGTGGGATGCCTCGGGTGATGACAAATGCCACACGAGTGTTAAAAATTCTCGATTTTTTGGCTGTAACTTTGGATAATTTTTAAAATTCATTCAAATCATCATGTTTATTCTAAAGCCATTGATTGGGCTCATTTATAAACCTGTAAAATTTTGCCACAAAATTCCATCGGCAAGTCGATCAACATTCCTCAAAAAATCCCAAAATTACCTAAAGGTCTAAAAAAATACTAAACAACCTCAAAAAATTAAAATTCCTTCACCAATGGTCTCAGTGGACTTTTGACCTTTAGGGTATAACATTTTTAGTCCTGTTAGGGCACATCCTAGGTTATTCACTGCCCATGTCCATCTAAGGCTACAATCCACTAGCTTATGGCTCGAAATAATTTATTAGTTTTGCTAAATTTTTAAATTAATTAATTTTATCGATTTTCTTTGTCATTAAAGTTTTATGATCAGTACACCCTTTCTTGAGCCTCATGAAGGTGTTTTAGCTTCCCCGGCACACTTTTCAGCCCTCGGAGGTACTTTTCACATAACCTTATTTTACGAGCATTACAATTCTTCCCCTCTTATATAATTTTGTCCATAAAATTACCTTATGATAATAAGTGAGGATATTGAGCCTTTATCTACTCCTTGCTTTCCTACATAGCCTCTTCTATGTTATGATGCTTCCATAACACCTTAACTAGTGGTATAGTTTTATTCCACATATGTTTCACTTCTCGAGCTAGAATTTACATTGATTCTTCTTCATATGTCAAATCTGGCATTAATTGGATCTCTTCTACTAGAATTACATGTGATGGATTAGATCTGTACTGCCTAAGCATTAATAAAAGGTATATATCATGGATCTACTATAACTTAGTTGGTAAGGCTAACTTGTATGCTACTAGCCCTACATGTTTTGTAATCTCATGGGGACAAATGAATCTAGGACTAAGCTTTCCTTTCGGGCCAAACCTAAGTAACTTCTTCACTATGATACTTTTAGGAATACTTTCTCGCCCGCCTCATACTCTATATCTATTTTTTTCAAAACAACATAGGATTTTAGTCAATCCGTGGCAACTTTCAATCTCACTTATTTATAGGGTGCCATGCCTAAAATAGCTTAATAACTGTTGTTATATACAAATTCAGCTAAAGATAGATATTAATCCCAGCTTCCTTTAAACTCTATTGCATAGTTATATACCATGTCATCTAATACTTGCATTACCCATTCCAATTAGGTGTCTATCTAAGGATGAAAGGTTGTACTATATGTCAATCGAGTGCTAAGAGCTTCATAAAACTTATTCCAAAACCTAGAAGTTAATTGAGTATCTCTATATGAAATAATAGCTACTACCACACTATAAAGTCTATTAATTTCTTCAATGTATAGTCGTGCTAGCTTCTCTAAGGAATAGTCCATCTTTAAAGTAATGAAATGTGTTGTCTTGGTTAGTTTGTCTATAATAACCTACATGACATCACACTTGTTCCTAGTCAATGGTAGTCCCATCACAAAATCCATGGTAACCTTCTCTAATTTCCATTCTAGTATTGTTATTAGATGAAACAATCTAGAATGAACTTAATGCTTGGCCTTTACTTACTAACATGTCAAACACTTGGGTATAAAATACGCTATGTCCCACTTCATCCCTAACCACCAATAGTGAAGTCCCAAGTCTAAGTACATCTTTGTACTGCTTAAATGCATGGAATAAGGAACTTCATGTGCATCTTTCAAAATCTGAGTCCTCACGCCATTTGTACTAGGTGCACACAACCTACCATGGTAATACAAAAATCTATCTTCTCCTAGTTCAAACCTTGTGGTCTTCCCCTCTTTGACTTTACTAATAATCTGTGTTGCCTGTCCATCTCATCTCTGTGCCTCTTTTATCTATTGCTTTAAAATTAAGCTTGATCTGTAATTCAGGTAAAATGGTATGTTTCTCTGTATATTGCATTATGATGTTCATAGCTCTCAATGTTACCATAAATTTCTTGCTCAAGGCATCTGCCACCACATTAGCCCTTTCTAGGTGGTAATCTATTAAACAATCATAGTCTTAACCAACTTTAAACACCTTTTTTGCCTTAAGTTCATCAGTTGGATAATTCATCTCATGTGGCTTTAGCTAGTTAGAAGCATAAGTGTAGACACCTCACTTTTAACCCATGATGATAGCCAAAGATAGGCTCCTAAGCAATGGAACAAGCCTTTAAAAAATACATCCACACGGACCTATTAGCTGATGTCTGTATAGACCAAATACAAAAACTAGCTAAAAACTTAGCCCAAAAGGCCCTTGGACTGATGTACATAAAGTTAGTCTGCACGGGCTAGTATGAATAAGTCCACACGGACTTTTTGATGGGAAAAGCCTTCCAAAAGTAGAATTCTTCCTATTTAGATTAGGATTTCGAATCCCATTAGGATTATAACTCCTTTCTGGAAGGGAAAAACCTTAAAACTAAGCATATAAGTATTTCTCTTGAACCAAGGGAAAAGGAGGCTAAAAAATTGATTCCCTTAACACATACGTCACATTCCAACATTCTAGAGAAAAATCTAAGACATAAATATGATCACTTGGCACATTAGCTTGATAAAAATATTTCTTCCCAAGTCTCTATACTCCGTACTATTGCTTAAAGAGTATATATGTTCAGGTAATATCTATGGTCCATTACATCTTTCATGTTGCTTTCATAGGCCCATGATCTCTAAAGGTTGGTTATAAGTTAGGTAGTACCTTATTATTCCAACTTTAGATCATAAGGAGTAGGTCATTATCATAAGAGATTTTATAGTGCATTATTCATCAATGTTCTTGTATTATTCATTCTGTTGTGTTAACTTGTATTAAATAGACATGATTGTGAGCTTGATAAAGTTTGCAAGGACTTATGTTTATTAATTATAAGCACATTAAGGTCCTCATGGACTTATATTTCTTATATGAATCTAATCAATTGGTTCGGATGGACTAATGTTCAATAAGCAGGATTTATTATTATTGATGTCGTGTTATAATCTATGTTATTTTGTTTGTCTATGTTTGTTAACATGATTATGTCAGGCATTAAAATACATAGTGGCATGTAGATAGTTATCATGTGGTCTGCACAAACTCCCTATCATAAGGGCTATAGTCCGCATAAACTTAAAGGTGATAGATTGTATTATTTTATTTGGTTTGCCTCAGTTATATAAGCAATTGCTCTTTATTCACAACCTTTAAATGTGTTTACATCTTCATCATTTATATGTTTTCTTCATGTGCTCTAGATTTGATATTGTCTGACTTGTTATCTTTTAAGTTGCAATCTATTTGCTCACTATACTAGGGAGTCTAGATGGACATAACCTTTCATCGAGGATAGTCTACAAGGACTAAAGCTAGAACTGTATAATGTCTACACGGACTATGCAATGCTGAGGTGGGACTATTCTAATGTCTTATTTTATTTCTTTTAGTTATGTAACTATTATGTCTTTTGGTCAATTTTTGGGTTGTAATAGTTAGTTACTCAACTTATTCTTACATGCCAATTGCTTCACATTTAGACTAAATGATTTTTCTACCTAATTAATTGGTGTTTTCATAATAAAATAATTTTGAGATTTTCCTTGATCAAATTTCACAATTACCATAAGAAAAAATGTTTTTTTTTTCATAAAGGCCAATCTCCTGGAGATGGGAGTTAGGCAATTATTGCCAATTCTTATGGAATTATAAGTAATTGTCAGGCTACATTAAAAGCAATCAATAACCCAATTTCTAGATGTATAATTATGCTATTGCACATTTTTAATTTTTGCAATTTACTTTTCTCACATGCTATAACACCCCTTATTGGATTCCCGAAGAAACCTAATAAGTAGTGCATTTCCCACCAAGTCACCCATCATGACTTCTCTTATGGTCATTCATTTAACTTTTTCTTATATTGTACTACTCACATTATATCTCACTCTAAACTCAATCGTGTCTATTCTTATAATCCACTTAGGTTTTTGTTATCATGCTCATACTATTATAGAAGGATTTCACATAGTCAGATATTTCCAAAAAAAAAAATTGGCAACATAATAGCTGCACGGGCCACTATCCCAAAATTCTCTAACCTATAAAGCTCTTTTGACAATAATTAACACATCTACTAGATCCTTCTGGGCCCCTAGATAGTATCCTATGATTGACATCTATAAAATAGTAATCATAGTCCTCAAGCCACACTCAAGATGCATAAAGAATCTCATTTTCACAAAACTTTCACATAATGCATACATGCACAACAAAGATTAATCATTACTTAGATACAACATAGTTTGTTTATTTATATATACAAATACAATCCAATATCCCTTTATACATCACACCCATTGCCCCCACCTAATTACATAGAGTGCAAAAGGTACAAAAATATACATGATCAACCTTCTCAAAATGACCTTTGAACTCTATTGTATGCTTTACGAGGCGATGTCCTTATTCTTATACCTATGCAATGAAATAGGTACGCTGAGTATAAAATACTTATTTGTGAATTCAAGCATTTAAAACATGTCTAGTAGTTTATCCATGTGTTATATTCCTACTTTCATCTAATTCTAATATCCAAGTTCGACTTAGAATACTAACATACAAAAATTACCATTTTACCCCTAAGGTGTTCCTATCTGTAAATTATCCAATTAATCACCATAATTCATGTAAATTATATTTTAGGATCATTATCAATTATTACATGCATAACCTATACCATTTTAAGCTTTATCAGTGGAAAATTACTAAATTACCCATGTGTTATATTTCATAGTCATATGCAAATTTATTTAATCTTATATTACTTCAGTTGGCCTATCACAGGAGATAACCCTAACAAACATTGGATCTAGAGGAATAAATAAACTAGTGCAGTGGTCCCCATTCTGGACCTGTGCGGCTACACCAGCTTAATTGAATTCTAGTACCCAAGGTGTAAATAATTAGGAGTTTTCTGCCCAGTAGATTAGTCTATCCGATAGACTAATGTAGTAGCCCTTAAGGACCTATGATACTACACCAGCATCATGTAAAAGATCAGTGATTAATTAGATATGTCTGCCTAACAGACTAGTGTAGTGGCTTGTAGGGACTTATGATGAAGTATTGGCAATATCAAATCCAGCATTAGGTGGTAAGGATAGAAAGTTGTCTATCCAACAAACTAGTATAGTGGCCCCAGTGGGGACCTACGCTGCTGTACAGGCCTAGTCTAAAATGTAAATAGTGTAGTAGTTGTTAAAGATCCCTAAGTTGACCGCCTAACCCATCCAGTTGGTGTCTATCTAATGGGTCATTTAGCCTCAAATTGTTTCCATTTCATTATTAATTAACTTTTCATAATATTATAAACTCAAAAATAGATAGTTATACTTTTTACAACACAGTTGGAAATTAGCTCGGTCTAATATGGCCACAAGCTGGTTATATCGAGTAAATTACAAAAAATTATATGTAAAGGTATAATTACCAATCATTATCATATATTATGCTAGCTTCAATTCCAAAATCATTTCATAATTTTAGGCCATTTACTATCCAGTTGATTTATTTGTTCAGGTAAAGGTCAAACTAGATAGTTATATGTCTTTACGTCAAGTTTTAATAACTCTTTTTGGGTACATTTGTTATCCTTTTACAGTGCAATTTCCACCATTATTTAAGCAAAATTCATAGGCCCTATGCCACACAATCAGTAAGCCATTTTAAGGACAAACCATATGCTTAAAGCCCTGTAACACACTCTACTTGATCCGTACACCAAACCCAAGTAGGGAGCTCTACAAAATAATGATATCTAATTCCCCTATCCATAAAACTCGATTAATTAAAAAAATTTTATTAAAATAAATAATAAAATAATTTTTTGATTTATAGAGTCATAAAAATATTGAAAAACCATTTGGCATGCATATTAATGTAAACATTAGGGTTATCATGTTAAAAATCTAGCAGTATAATGATTGTACCGAGGCACTTTCCCAAATTTTTACCTACTTAAAAACACTTTTATAAAAACATACAACACTTCTCCATCTTATATGGGTTCTCTTAACTCTCTAAAATCATCATAAACTCAATGAGCTTTAGGATTAACTCAATCAGCATTCTTACATGCAACAATACATTTTATCACACAATCATGCAAGAAAATTAAAGCTTTTACAATATTACAACTTATGTTACAAAAACAACTCGAGTTACAGATTAAGACTAATCCCTTTAGTATCACAAGAGCACACTACTAATATTACATTTACATCATTACATAATTACAAAATGATTAAAAATACCCATATCAGGGCTATCCTTATAAGTCTATTGTGGTGTAGAAGCTTTGGCTCTAATCTGCTACTCTATTACCTATGCATAGCAAACAGGCAATGCTCTAAGCTTACACTTAGCGGTGTAATCACTTTAACTAGATATGACAATTTAAGCTTTCTTTCACACAATATATGTCAAGTGAGATATGTTAAACCATATATATACACACATAAAGATGACAACATAATTATGCAATATAACCACTTAATTGCCTTTAATAACCGAAAACTTCATTACATCTATAATCACGGCTGCATGGTTATGGATATACTAAAAATCAATCATATGCATGAGGTATTCATATATAGGTCATAAACATACATCATGCTTTATAATATATGGCAACAAATATGGCAACAGGTATTTTTAAGCCTTTAACATATATATGCGGCATTACCACATATTCGGTTCCAAGACCCAAAGTGTATTAACTTGTCCATATCATAAGTATAGAACTCTTCATACCACATATATGACATATAAATGGTTTAACTCGATAGTTATGCCAAAACATCAAAGTCATGCATAATGAGTCATTAAAATAGGCTTAACATTATTTTATTCTTAATCATGTTTTAACCACAATTAACCTTATTATTTTAATTATTTGTTTAATTTATGCCTATACTAAAGAGACAACTATCCAAGGCTAGATAACAGATAATAGGCTACACAAAGGTGCTAAATAGTGTACCCAAAGGCACTGGTATCCATGGATACAAACTGCATCAACCTAAAGGTTCGCACATATGTAATGCTATACAGTGGCTCGAAAGCCTGGTACGTATCTACACAAAAATATGTATCATGACCCAGAGGCCTACTACTAAAAGGTAAACATTACAGCTACCAATCCTAATTGATCAATTAACCAATCCATACTAAGTTGTTTAAATGTATAAGCATTATTAAATTGCTTAATTAACTAATTATTAGCCATTTTTATCACATAACAAAATTATAGACATCTCGCACATACACTCATTCTAATATCCATTCCACATCTTAGTGAGACCTAAACATCATGCTAAGCAACATGTTTTAATCTAAAACTTGACATTGCCAAAAGTAAGCTCATACGGGTTTCAAACATCAATTAGGCACATCGCCTAGGTGTAAAAGCTAGAAAAGCTCATCTAGACTCATAAACAAGCATTTCATGCCCATATATGTGTCAATAAACCATTTGACATGCAAATAGGCATTTGGCCATCACCAAGCATGCACACACATTTCATTCATTATACATGTACATTCAAAATGACATTTTAGCATAAAACATCACTTTTAAGTCATTCGTGTCCGTAAATCACGATTTGGGACATAATGCTCAAAAACATGAATTTTTGACTTTTAATGCATAAAGCTACAAAATCACATGTAGAACTCACTTTCAATACCATACAACATCTATGGATGCTCAAATCACGTCTCATGAAACAAATCCATCAAAATACGACTATATGCATATTAACATGGTTTAACGGCTCTTTATGACCTTAAGACTACATATAGGTGTGTATCAACATTTATTGACCTTTTGACCACCTATCACCACCATTAGCATCTCATTCATGCCGTATAAATTCACATAATATCATTCTTTAATGATACACACATATATGCATTTTAATTACAATTAATATCAATTAATGCCTAAAACTCACATAATGTGTTCATTAATTAATATCACCATAAGAATGCATCATTTTATACATATCATAATCTAACCATCTTAACACATATATGCAATATTGAATAATCATATTTTATGAAGCATACCATTTATTAGGCATTTATTACAATTTAGGGCATTTAATGCTAACATGTAAGTATATGGACATATTAAAAATTCATGCATTTAACTCAAGTTATTGTGATTACATATACCCAAATAAGTCACACGGGAAGCCTGAAGCTAACTTAAGCCTTCTCTTTGCCCCTAGAAGCTCAGGTCAATGCCTCGCTTATGAATTCATAAGGGTACAAACTTTAATAAATAACATAAAATAATTCGCATGTTAGAATGATATTATGGGCTCAGATATACCCTCTACGACATCTTAAGAATGCATGAAAATATCAAACTTAAAAAAAGTACTAGGGAGTTAGGTGGTCACTATTCACTTTGCTATTCTTCTAGATTTTTTCCCAAAGTACCTCACCGTTCTCGGTGATTTTGGTGTCCTTAGACTCATGTCGGGACGATCTTCATTTTAGGTATAATTTTTTGGGATGGGTATGGTTATGGAGAAGAATTCATAAGAGAAAGAGAGAGGAGGAAGGGGATGGCTTTTTTGGTGGAGGGTGGAAGAGAATGGTGAGTACTTATTTGTAATAGAAGGAAATAAGAATTTCCGTTATTTATACTTTCTCACAAAATAACTTTTCTTTCATTAGAAAATTATTATTACTGATAGGAAAGTCAATTTTCCCTATTCCTGTCCTAAAAATTAGATAAAACCGACCCTAAATCCTTTCAAAATCTCGAGCCCAAACTATGATAAAAACTTGAAAAATTAATCTATTTTTTGTACCGAAAATTCAAAAAAATTACTTTTCGATCTTAGAAAATTCTAATTCCAAAGCCATTGGACTATTTAGAATATTTGAATATCAGGTTGTAAAATTTTTACATTATTTTGAGCAACTTTTTATTTTATTTATGATTCAGCTTTACTTGTTGCACTATTCATAAGACATTATCGAAAAATCTTATTTAGCATTTTTAACCATCCAAACAACTTTAGATTGGCTTTAAACATTGCCCAAAATTCTCTCAAAATTAGGACTACCCATTGGTACATTTAGTGTGACTCGAGTTTCAGAAAGCACTATTCACCCCAAGAAGTACTATTCATAAGAGTCGGGATTTTTGGGTTGTTACATCTCCTTCCCTATTAGAAAAGATGTCGTTCTCAACATACTTGATTTAAAGATATGTGGATATTTTTCCCACATTTGAGCTTCACTTTCCCATGTCACCTCTTTCATGCCATTATGTCACCACCACACTTTCACCAGCGACATAGTCTTGTTCCGTAATTCTTTGATATCTCTGGCTAGGATACCAATAGGTTCTCTCTCATATGACAAGTCTAGTCATATCTCAACTTCCACAATTATCAATATATGTGAAGGGTTTGATTTGTATCTTCTCAATATCAAAACATGAAAGACATCATGAATCTGCTATAACTCCGAAGGTAATACCAGTCTGTAAGCCAATGGACTAACATGTTTTGTGGTCTTATATGGTCTAATGAACCTCAGACTTAACTTTCCTTTCTTATTAAAACTCAACACCTTTTTCCATGGAGATACTTTGAGAAAAACTTTATCGTCGACCTCATACTCAATATCTCTTCTCTTTAAATTTGCATAGGATTTCTATCTAGCTGAAGTAGCCTTCAGTCTCTCTCTGATGATCTTCACCTTTTCTTTAGCATCCTTAACCAAATTTGGTCCCATAAGCTTATGCTCACTCAATTCATTCCAACAAAAAGGAGTCCTACATTATCTCCCATATAATGCCTTATACAGAGCCATACCAAGGCTAGCCTAGTAACTGTTGTTATAAGCAAATTTTGCTAATGACAAATATTTATCCTAACTACCCTTAAGCCTTATGGCACATGCTCAAAGCATATCTTTGAGAATCTAAATGATTCTCTCTGACTGACCATCTGTTTGAGGATGAAAAGTCATTCTAAAACTGAGTCTAGTCCCTAAAGCATTATGGAGCTTCCTCTAAAATCTCGATATAAAATAAGGATCTCTGTCTAAAATGATAGACGAAGGCACTCTATGAAGTCTACCTATCTAATCAACAAACAACTCAGCTAATATCTCCAAGGAATAATCCTTTCTCATGGGAATGAAGTGAGCTGACTTGGTCAATCTGTCGACCACTACCTAAATAGAATCATGCTTTTTCCTTGTCATCGGTAGAACAAAGTCCATAGTGACTCGTTCCTATTTCCATTCTGGAATTGCTATGGGATGTATAAAACTTGAAAGAACCTAATGCTTGGCCTTCACTTGCTAACAAGTGAGACATCTAGTTGTATACTCAGCTATATCTCTCTTCATGCTTAGCCATCAATATATCATCTTTAAATCTTGGCACATCCTAGTACTACCAAGTTACATAGCATATGGTATATTGTGTGCTTCTTATAGAAGCTATTTTCTCAAATCCTCCTTTGGTATATAAAGTCGGTTATGATAATATAAATAACCATCTTCCTTAACCATAAACTCAGTAAACTTCCCTTCTTAAATCATACTCATGATACTCTAAAGCCTATGATCATGTTTTTATGATTCCTTCAATATTTGTATCAAACTCAGCTTGACTTGTAACTCAGCTAACAAACCACTGTCATCTTACAGCTTTAAGCTAACATGTATTGCCTTTAAAGCTAACATAAGCTTCGTACTCAAGGCATCTATAACCACATTAGCTTTCCTAAGATGGTGATCAATAAGGCAATCATAGTCCTTGAGCAATTCCATCCATCCTCTTTGCCTCAAGTTTAACTCTTTCTATGTTGATAGATACTTCAGACTCTTGTGATTTGCAAAGACATAACACTTTTCCCTATAAAGATAATGCCTTTATATCTTTAAAGCAAACATGATAGCTGCGAGCTTTAAATCATGTGTCAGATAGTTTTTCTCATGAGGTTTTAATTGCCATGAGGCATAAGTAACAACCTTGCCATCCTGCATGAGTACACATCCCAACCTATTCAGTAAGGCATTAATGTATATGGTGGACTCTTTTCCTAATGCTGGCTAAACTAAAATCAAAGCCTCTGTTAATAAACTCTTAAGTTTATCAAAACTCTCCTGACATCTACCATCCCACTCAAGCTTCATATCCTTCCTCAGAAAATGTGTCATAAGGCCTACTATTAAGGAAAATCCCTTAACAAACCTTCTATAATATCCATCCAAACCCAAGAAACTCCTAATCTCAATCGTATTCCTAGGTGGCTTCCACTCTATCATAGCTTGAATCTTTCTGGGATCAATCCTTATGCCTTCTACCGATGCTATATACCCTAAAAAGTATACTTCCTCTAGCCTAAACTCACACTTACTGAGTTTAGCATAGAGTTTCTCATATCTTAAGATCTATAAAATTGTCAATAGATACTTCTCATGCTCTTCTTGGTTCTTAGAATACAAAAGGATATCATCTATAAAAACTACTACAAACGGCTCTAGAAATGGTTTAAAGATCCGATTCATAAGATCTATGAATGCCATCGATGTATTAGTTAACTCAAAGGGCATCATTACTAGCTCATAGTGACTATATCTAGTCCTAAAAGTTATCATGTGTATATCTATCTCTTTCACCCTCAACTAATAATACCTAGATCTAAGATCAGTCTTAAAGAAGACACTTGCCCCTCTAAGCTGATAAAAAATTGTCATCAATCTACGATAATGGATACTTTTTCTTAATAGTGACTTTATTCAATTGCCTGTAATCCATACAAAGTCTCAAGGAACCATCCTTCTTCTTGACAAACAAAATCAGTGCTCCCTATGGTGAAACACTCGGCCTAATGAACCCTTTGTCAAGAGGCTCTTGCAACTGTATCTTTAACTCCCTTAACTCTATAAGAGTCATCCTATACAAAGCTATAGAAACTGACACTGTGCCTAGCATCACTTTAATACCAAACTCTAATTCCCATTCTAGTGGTAAACCAAGTAACTCATCTGCAAAAACATTTTCAAACTTAGCCACAATAGGAATCTGACTTGCTTCTGATACTTCCATTTTAGTGTCAACCACATATACAAGGTAAGCTTGACAACCCTTTCGCATCATCCTTTTAGCCATAAATACCAATATTATATTAGCCATACAATCTAATCTTTCACCCATCACTGTCACTTATGATCCATCACTAGCTTGTAATGTGATCCTCTTCTTCTTGCAATCCACTATGGCATGATACTTGGACAACTAGTCTATGCCTAAGATAAGATCGAACTCATTGAATGGCAATTCAATGAGATCCACTAAGAAAACATGCCTTAGTACAGACAAAGGGCAATCGTTGAACACTATAAAGGACAATCGCTGAACACTTTATTCACAATGATGTGTTGTCCTATTGGATTGCTAACCATCATATCAAAACCAAGGTCATCTAACACTAAACCCCGATCTATAACCCGTGTTATGCAGATATAAAAATGTATGGACCCTAGGTCTATCCGTGCTAAAGCAAGTAAATCAAAGATATGAAATGTACCCGCTATAACATCTATGGCATCTGCCTCCACTCCAGCTCGAATGCCATACTACCTGGCTGGAGCTCTACTCTCTGACTTGTCTTTTTAGCTTGCCCTAACTCTACTCCTAGCATCTCTCTTGTCCTACTTCTGTGAAGAATCATACGGTCTCACTGGGCAATCTCTCCAAAAATGCTCTTTGGAGACACAACCCCGAAATACTCCTGTCATGGTCTTACAACAAACATCGAGATGCTTTTTATGACAAGTCTGACAATCTAGTATCGAAACTATAATTCTTATGTTCTGAGGCTCTATGAACAATGACACTAGATCCAGGAAGTGTGCCTAAGGTGCCAGGTCACTTATGCATAAACTAAGGTAGTGACATTAGTCATGAAACTTTAAGGAGCCTTAAATGGATGAAAAGATAAAATTTAAAAATTTAGTAGAACCAATAAATCATTTCGGACTATAAACTACCCCTCAGGGCCATAAAAATTTGCCGAGCTAGGAATGACCCGAGATGTGCTCGAATAAATCCAAAAATGGTAGACCCTTAAGCTCAAAAATTCCACTAAGTTCATTGGTGAAAGAATTTTTGAATTTCGAGGTCATTTGTAAATTCTCATAATTTTTTCGATTGGCACGCAAATTGAGGCAGCTTGAAAATGGCCTAATCGATGGAATTTGGCCACAAAAATTTATGAGCATGTAGAAGGGATTAAAATATGAATTTTAAAACAAACAGAGTAATTTTTT
>CANXYI010790286.1:0-17395 GCA_948208565.1 Hura crepitans | reverse complement strand
ATATATATTTTTATAGATAAATAAACATAGGCTTATGTAACAGAGGCTTTTTTCACATAACATGTGAACCTTGTTTACTAATGAAATGGCATTTCTTTTATTACATGGTGCTTATGTTTATCTATTTGCTTGATTGTGAATCTTAAACTTTGTAATAAAGTCTTTACTAAACAATAACAAATTCGGGAAGGAGTTCATATTGTGAGATGCTTATTCAAAATTTCCCTAAGTGATCATGTTAACAAGATGGGATATTGTTAATGTGTATAGACTAGCTTATGTTACACTCCTTACATGGGACAAGTAATTGATCACACAAGCTATGGGCATATTTGATACTCAGAATTAACATGTGGATACTTGCCTAGGAGGCAAGTACATAATGAACCCAATATGAGATCATTTATATAGATAAAAGGTCTATGTCAATGAATGAGTATGTCATCATATCAGTTATGCAAGTATCCTTAGGCTTGACATCACTAACTATCTTAAGTATCAAGTGTTGCACTTTGACTCTAGTATTTTTACTTTGCCATAAAGTATACATAGCTAGAATATCAGGTATAACATGAGGTACTTAAAATGTAGTTGAATAATTAATAAAGGATTCAACACCCCAAATCATTTTAGTGGAGTTTATCTTATAGTTCTAATTGACTCTCTTTATTAAGGAATCTCTGGCTGGAGTGTTAGGAATAAAGATAAATGTCATTAGAACAACATATTTAGGCTTAATTAGGCATACTAAATTAAGCATTGAGTTGACACAAGTCCATACTCAATCCTGGATGAGATAAAGGATGGTGAAAGCATGGTAATTGTAGATGAAAGGGTTAGTCAAACCACTTGACTTTCTAATGCTTAGGGAGAAACCTCTAATGACTTGTATAATAGTGAATTTGTTAATGGAATTTGATAATAATTTAATTGGATTAAGTAATAGAATCTTAGTTCTACTAAGATTCTAATTCACTACTATACTGCCAACGTGCTTCAAAAGCCCAAAGAGTCACAAACAAATAGGAGCAAATTAAGGGGAAAAAATAACAAAGTATTTAATGATATTAGATGTCATTAAATAAGAAGAAATAAAATAAGAAGGCTTATTAGGCTTAGAGCCCAAGAGAAAAGCTTAAAATATTAATTAAGTATTAATTAAATGTTTCAAGTGACTAGAAAGAATTGGCCCTTTTAATTTATTAATTATAAGCTTATTTTTATTCAACCCTTTAGAGGGTTTATGGGGTGGAAAATCTGACCTAGGGATGAATAAAAATCCTTTAAAATTCACTTTCATTACGAAAGCCTTGAAAGAGAGAACAGTTCTCTACTGTTACCACATATTCACCTCTTTTTGAGCCTTCTTCTCTTTTTTTCTTCTTGATTTTATTTCTTATTAGCATATAGAAATAAAATTCTTTATGGGAGCCATGACAAAGATAATAGTTCTCTATTGTTGCCACAAATTCGTTGCATTTTGAGCCTTCTCCCCTTTATTTCTACTTGAATTTTATTTCTTATTAGCATATAGAAATAAAATTCACTTGTGCACCTCTTGTAAATATATCATTAAATTTTCTATTAGTATGGATACCTTGGAGGAGTTTCTGAGAGGATCACTATAGTTTGCAACAACCTGATGAGGTGAAAAGCTGCAAATTTGAATTGTGTAAGGAATTTATGATAAATTATTATTATGTGATTTCTTTAAATTTTTCTTTTCAATTTTTTGATGTCCTAAACCTTTCTAAAGTTCCATAGATGTTTAATCTCTACTGTGCACTAGTTGATGGAAACCAACAATGGCATGAGACATAAGTTCTATCGAAAAGTTGAAAACTATTGCAATTTATGGGTATCTCACGATTAGCATTTAAAATCTTAGTTTAAACTTTTGCTTGCTTTTTTTGTTTAATTCTTTCTCTAATGATTAGATATGGATCAATTCAGATTGTAAATAATTTTTTTCTAGTTTTGTGAAATTTTGGGATTTTATATGCTTGCATGAAACAAAATTGTGAAAATTTGTTATGCTGGTCGACTAGAATAGTGCTATTTGGTTTGATTTGTTATTTAATTAGTTTCAACTTTAAAGTTTACTTCTAGGTCCTCAAAACCCTAAAGTTTAAATTTGGTGTTTATCAATGAAATTGGATTTTATTTGATAGTTAATACAATTAATTGAATAATAAACCCATGTTCTAACTGCATCTATTAGCTATTTTTGAAAAATTTTTTCAATGTATTTTTTAATATTTCAAGTCCCAAATTATTTTTTTAGGTTCCTAATGGACTAAAATATAATTTTGGGGTTGGCTAATAAAATTGGATTTTATATGGTAATTTTAATGTCGCACCCTTTACCTTGTTCAATTGCCGATCTTGTCTAAGGAGTGCACAAAGTTATTCGAACTCTACCATACTTGTACTTGTCTCAAAATTTTCTTCATAAATTGCCACACTTATGAATGAGATTTAAAAAAAAAGAACTTTTCAAACATAATAACAATTAATTTTTAGGAATATTCATGTTGAAAATTTGGCAGCATAATGAATTTATCGGGACACTATTCCAAAATAAATAGTAACCTAATATAAAAAAATACTCTTCCATAGCATTTTCATACATCCACTATAATGCTCGACAGTCAAAATCTTATGAACAGTACTGGGCAGGCCCGAATAATGTTCCCCGCAGTACGGGTCATCATTTCAAGTCCAATGACTGGTATATTGGTCATAAAACTTTGACGGGCCTAAGAATAGGGAGAATGAATGAATTAAAATTTTAGCAAAAGCAATAATTCATTTTAGGTTATGAACTACTATTTACGGAGATAAAATGAGGTCAAACCAGGATAGACTCGAGATATGCCCGGATGGTCTCGAAAATATCATATCCTCGACCTTAAAAATTCCATTGAGCATGATGGAGGAGGAATTAGAATTTTTTGAGATCAACTGGTATTTTTTCTAAATATTTTATTCTAGTCGTAAATAGTGCCAAAAAGTCAATGGTTGACTTTTGAACTGAAATTCTACATGGATCCTAGTCTAATTAATTAAGGAATTTTAAAACTAAAATGGGAATTTTTGGAGGCCTATAGAATATTTTATGAATATTTGATTCAAAAAGTGACATAAAATGCTAAAAATTATTTTGTGGACCATTTGGCCCAATCAAAAGGGTCCAAACCATCATCCGTAATAGATTTTACATGTGTGTACACCACACATGTGAACTAACTATCTTTAACCTCCCTAAACACACCAAGCTGACGCTATTACCATAAAAAACCACCATTTTTCCATGCTTTCTCTCTCCTAATTGCACCTAAATTTAATGAAAAAGCCACATAATTAGAGCCTCCATTATTCTTAGACACTAATTCCTTCATCAATTGGGAGAAAATAGCTTAAATTGGGAAGTTCTCACACTTGGGTGAATAGTGCCCAAATTAGGTTAATGACCCTAAATCTCAATTTTTTTAATTGCTGGTATAGGTAGTTTAGGGGATTCTAAGAATCCCGATGTTTTTAGAATTGCATTTGGGGATATGGTTGATTTTTGAGAATTTTTCTGAGCTAAAATTATTTATGTTTAGGGTTTGAGAAAGGAGGAGAGAGAAACTAACAAACTCAAGCTCAAAGTGGTGGAGAAAGGGGTGTAGATACACCCTAGGTATGTGGAATAACCTAATTATACTATGTCATGCATGTATGTGTACATTTGTGCATGTTATCTTGTATGAAATTATGATATGGTGTGTGTGTGTTAGTTTAGTGAAATTGCATTATAGGAAGCATTTGGCATTAAATTAATATGATTGGTAGAATAAATTAGGAAGAAATTGTGTGTGTATGTGTGGGTATGACTAGTGGCCAAATGATGGCTTATAATATGCATGGGATGTGTGGTTGAATATGGAATGCAAATGGGATGCCAATATAATGGAAATGAAGTGTGGAAATAGTGAGCAAAATGACCCAAAATTTGCATGTTACGTAGCTTAAAAATGTGGGCTTAAGTGAGCAGACACTTAGTAAATTAGCATATGGTACAAGGTGAAAATAATGTAAGAATAATAAGGCAAAGAAACCTTGAAAATAGAACTTGTGTTGTAAGGATAGTAAAAGGCACAAGGCAAGAAAATAGCCAAATGAAAAATGTTTATTACGAAAACTGACCAAATGAATAGTGAATTCTATGATAATGGAAGAGTATAATTAATCATGTGAATTAGGTCCAAAAATGTAACCTAAGGATAAATTAATAATGAATATGGTCTAAAATGGATAATGGCCCATCAATTAGATGCCTACTAGATGGGTTGACCGGTCAACTAGGGGATAAAGCTGTTACTAGGTAGTCAGTACCCCTAGGGTCCACTGCCCTATGTTAGTTGTGGTGAGTGCAGCCGCCGAGACCGTATGATGTACTTTGCAGAGTCATTGATGTATTTATAGATATTGGGAGTGGTCTACAGATGGGTCCCTGCTATCCACATTTGTGTTGTTGTTGCTATGATTTACAGATATTACAAGTGGTCTATGGATGGGTCCCTGCTATCTGCTTGTCCGATATTGGGAGTGGTCCACAGATGGGTCCTTGCTATTAGGTGAGGTAGGTGCAACTACCTAAGCCCTAAAAGTGGGCCACTGCACAAGATGCATCCTGCTGTCCAGTGTCTTAAAGTGTACTCTATCTATAGGCCTGTAAAAGGATAACGAGAGCTATGAGGATGGATAAATGAATAAGTAATCACATAAGTAAGATGACTTAAATGCATAAAAGGGACTTAGGGTTTTAGGATGACTTACTATGTACGAAACATAACCTATTGCATGTTGCGTGATGTGACATAATATAATTGTTTTATTCCAGCACTAAGTATTGTACTTAGCATGTCGGTGTTTCGATGCATAAGCTGTAGATCGTGTGTAGATCAGCATCAGACATCACCACTGTTGTAGCTGCATAGATCTCTTGGTATTTTTACTTTTCTTTTGAGTTTTGTATATAGGGAGTTGCACTCATTTATGTATATTATGAGACATGTATACAAAGAGAATTAAAAGTTGAATGTATGTATAGCTATGCATATGAATGAATGTTTTTTTTTCTACATGTATGTGTGTTGATGGGTCTACCACCCTATGGCTCGTGATTAAGTATAACATTGTGTTGATAATTGTAGTCTAGAGGACCAGAGGGTCCAGAAGGAGGAATAAGGGTGGAAGTGAGTTAAAAGTGTTTTTCCTTAAAGGATAAATTGGGTTAGGGACCAGTGTAGTCATTTTGCTACCCGATTTTCTATAAATGTCTAGTAGCGATAGATAAGAATTTTAACAGACCAAAATAGGTAGTAATTAGAGAATAAATTATCAGATTGGGCTAAAGGAAGGGTTTGGTCAAACTTAGGTAAAAGTTAAATGAAATACCCTTGGGGAAATCCTAGGATGGGTGACCTCAGTGGGAAGTAGCACACCTCGCTTATTTCAAGTAGAAACTATTACATTTAGTGGTATCTAAGTGGATTTAGGCATTTCTAGGCATCCGATACTTGATTGTACAAGTCTAGGATATTAGTTGAAGTCAAGCTACACTGTTTGATGCTAATCATTGGTTTTGTTATAATTAAATTACAATGAGTGAACAAACACCACTAGAGAGAGGGTAGGAGGTGGCAAGCTATGCACCCACGACCATTCATAAACTTAAAGAGAGTACAACAAGCCCTAATCCTAATAACATAGCATAGAGACAGCTGCCACCTCAGCCTCAGCCACAGCCTATACCTAGGGCATAAGCTTTCTTTGAGTTACTGCAGTAAATAGTGAATTCGGTGAGACAAATTACAGCGCCAGCTCCAATGCTTGTGGTAGTGGCACCTCTACTAGCTTTTTTAGCACCATAGAAGACATATTTAAAGAGAATTAAGAAATTGGGGGCAGTGGATTTTTTGGGAGCATGAGACGATGATGCAGCCAAGGTAGAGTATTGGCTAGAGAGAACAACATAGATTCTAGAAGAGTTAGAGTGTCCTAAGACCAAGTATGTGAGGTGTGTTGTATCATTGTTATAGGCAAAGGTATACCACTGGTGGCACAAAATGAAGTGGGGAAAGATAGCTAGTGAGCTAACCTGTGGATTCTTCTAGAAAGAATTCAAGAAAAGGTATATCCCAGACTCCTATATCAACAAGAAACAACAAGAGTTCTTCGGCATAAAACAAGGCAAGAGGTTGAAATCAGAGTACGAGAAGGACTTTGACTGCCTAAGTCGATATGCAATTGAGTTCCTCCCCAATAATGAGGAAAAGTATAAAAGGTTTGAGAAGGGCCTTAATGTAGACATTCGGATATAGATCTCTACCTTTGAGATCAAGGATTTTTCAAAGTTAGTTGTTGATACATACAATATGGAAGAAATGGTCTAGGAGAGGCAAGAGTTATTCCAAAAAAAGAGGCCTTTCACAGTAGGCTAGCAAGCTTAGCTCTAGGTGAGAGTAAGAAACCAAGAGATGGTCAGCAAGGTCAACTATCCCAAAGGCAACAGGGCCCATAGTCATAGAGATAGGCCCCTTCACAGCGGCCTAGTCAAGACTACTCTTCTTGACCTCGACCACCTCCTTCACTATAGGTATTGAGCGCCCCTGTATTTATAGTCAGGAGTGCAGCCCCGATGTGTGAGAATTGTCAAAGGAAGCATTGGGGTCAATGTTAGGGGAGAAAAGGAGCACGTTTCATTTTGTGGGGCACATGATCACTAGTAGAGGGAGTGTCCTTAGAGGCTAGCAGAGGTAGTGCAGACATAGGCTTCAGTAGAAGCCATAGCTGGCAGGCCTATGAGGCCACCCAAACAGGAGCAGGCTATCACCAGCCAGGGGGGTAGGCTAGAGGCTAAAGCTCTAGCATGGCAGTATGCTATCCATGCTCGAGAGGAGGCAGAGGCTTCTGATGTCATAGCTGGTACCTTTTCTCTCTTTGATGTCTCAGTACTAGCTTTGATAGATCTATGATCCACACATTCCAACATATGCACTGTACAAGGTAAGGATAGAGACTTGGAACTAGAGCATATTGACTTAGATATACAAGTGAACAACCCAATAGGTCATAGTGTGATAGTAAACACAATGTATAGACACTATCCTATGATGATTTAGGGTCAGGTATTCCCAACTGACCTAATTAACCAACCCTTCCATGAGTTTTATATGATATTGGGTATGGACTGGCTGTCAGAGCATAAGGCAGTGATAGACTATGAAAAGAAGAGGTTGAGTCTTAGAACCTCAGAGGGTAGAGAGGTGATGGTTATGGGTAACAAAGACTTCCTGTATAATGTATTCTCAGCCATGACAGCTAGGAGACTCATCTAGAAGGGATGTGAGACTTTTCTAGCGCCAGTGGTAGATACTACTATCCCGACCCCTAGCTTAGATCAAATACCAGTTGTATCTGAGTTTTCTAATGTGTTTCTTGATGAATTGCCAAGATTGCCCCCATATTGAGAGTTGGAGTTTGAGATTGAGATGTACCTAAGTGAGAATCCTATCTCAATCACTCCTAACAGGATGGCACTAGTAGAATTGAAGGAGTTGAAGGCACAGTTACAAGAATTATCAGATAAAGGCTCTATTAGGCCTAGTGTGTCTCCATGGGGAGCTTTAATGTTATTTGTGAAGAAGAAGGATGGATCCCTTAGATTGTGCATCGATTATAGGTAGTTAAATCAGGTGACAGGTAAGAACAAGTACCCATTGCCAAGGATCGAGGATCTCTTTGATTAGCTGAGAGGTGCCAATGTCTTCTCCAAGATTGACTTGAGATCAAGGTATCATTAGCTACAGATTAAGGAAAACAATATTCCTAAGACAACCTTCAGAACTAGATATGGGCATTATGAGTTCTTAATGATGCCATTTGGGCTTACTAATGCCTCTGCAGCATTCATGGACTAGATGAACAGAGTATTCAAGTCGCACTTGGATCTGTTCATCATGGTATTTATTGACGACATATCGATGTATTCTAAAACCCAAGGGGAACAAGAACAACACCTCTGAATTGTGTTACAGACACTGAGAGAGAAGCAGTTGTACACTAAGTTTAGCAAGTGTGAATTCTGGTTAGAAGAAGTGGCATTCTTGGGTCACATTGCCTCAACTGAAGGTTTTAGGGTAGACCTGAGTAAAATGAATACAGTGTTAGAGTGGAATCCTCCTAGGAATGTGACTGAGATCCAAACCTTCCTAGGATAGGTAGGTTACTGTAGGAGATTTATGAAAGGATTCTCGATGATAGCTGCTCCATTTATAGGGTTAATAAAAAAAGATGTGAAGTTCGAGTCGAATGATAAGTGTCAAGCCAGTTTTGACAAGTTAAAGAAGATGTTGACAGAAGCTCTTATCTGACATAACTGGAATAGAGTAAGGGGTTGGTGATCTACAGTGAGACATCACACAATGGACTTGGGTATGTGTTGATGCAAGAGGGAAAGGTGATTGCATATGCTTCCCGATAGTTGAAGCCACATAAGAGGAATTATTCGACATATGACTTGGAACTAGCAGTGATTGTCTTCGTATTAAAGGTGTGGAGACATTACCTATATGGAGAATGATGCTATATTTACACAAACCATAAGAGCTTAAAGTACTTGCCTACCCAGAAGGAGCTGAATTTGAGGTAGAGATGGTGGATAGAGTTGATGAAGGATTATGATTGCTTGATCAACTATCATCCAAGCAAGGTGAACGTGGTTGCAGATGTGCTGAGTTAGAAAATGATAGCTACACTGAGATCGATGCATGCTAGAATAGAGTACACATGAGAAGGTGCAGTGTTGGTTGAGTTATAAGTCAAGGTGGACTTTAGACAGCTAGTAAAGGAAGCCCAAATGAGAAATGCTCACTTAGTGCAGATAGTGGATAAAGTCAAAGAGGGGAAGGCTGTAGGTTTTAACATAGCAGAGGATGGAAACCTATATTATCAAAATAGGTTGTGTGTGTTGAATGTTAATGAGTTAAGGGTATAGATATTAAGAGAAGCTCATAAAGTGCCATATTCGATGCACCTAAGTAGCACAAAGATGTATTTGGGGTTAAAGCTTCATTATTGGTCGCCTAGGATGAAACAAGAGGCAGCTAAGTATGTGGCACGATATCTAACATGTCAGTAGGTGAAAGCAAAAACCAGGTTCCTTCTGGATTGCTACACCCAATTACAATTCCAGAATGGAAATAAGAGAAGATCACCATGGATTTTGTTATAGGATTGCCGATGACAAGGAATAGATGTGATGCCATATGGGTGATCATGGACAGGCTGACCAAGACAGCTCACTTCATACCCGTGAGGATGGATTATTCACTGGAGAAACTAGCTAAGTTATACATCAATGAGATCGTGAGATTGTATGAAGTGCCTACAGCGATTACATCATATTGAGACCTGATATTCACATCTAGGTTTTGGAAGAAGTTACAGGAAGCTTTAGGTACTTGACTGACTTATAGCACCATATTCCACCCTCAGACAGATGGCCAATCTGAGTGAGTCATATAAGTGTTAGAAGACATGCTGAGGAGCTACGCCATTGAGTTCAAAGGTAACTGGGATCAGTATTTGGTGTTAGCAGAGTTTGCATACAACAATAACTATTAGGCTAGCTTAGGCATGGCACCATATGAAGTGTTATATGGTCGTCGATGCAGGACTCTACTTTGTTGGAGCGACGTGGGTGAGAACAGGATTGTGGTGTTAGACTTAGTTCGAGATGCAGAGGAGAAGGTTAAAGTGATCAGAGAAAGATTGAAAGTGGCCTCAGATATGCAAAAGGTGTATGCCGACCTGAAAAGGAAGGACGTTGAGTATGAAGTGGGAGATCGAATATTTCTGAAGGTGTCGCTGTGGAAGAATATCCTATGATTTGGCAAGAAAGGCAAGCTTAGTCCCAGATTCATTAGGCCTTACGAGATTACTAAGATAGTAGGCCCGTTAGCTTGTAGACTTGCCTTACCACCTAAATTACAATAGATACATGACGTTTTCCATGTATCTATGCTAAGGCGATACAGATCAGACCCCACTCATTTAATAGTTGCTGAAGAGATACAGGTGCAACTAGATTTGACATACGAGGAAGAACTAGTGAAGGTCCTCACTACAGAGGTGAAGTAGCTAAGGAACAAAAAGATCTCATTGGTGAAGGTGCTTTGGAGGCACCACAACTTGACAGAGGCAACATGGGAGAGTGAGGAGCAGATGCTAAGGCAGTATCCCCACCTCCTTGCTTCAGGTAATTTCGAGGACAAAATTTTTTAAGAGGGGAAGAATTGTAATGCCTGACAGTCAAAGTTTTATGAATAGTACTGGCGGGCCCGAGTGATGTTCCCCACAGTGCGGATCATCATTTCGAGTCTGATGATTGGCATATTGGTTATAAAACTTTGATGGGCCTAAAAATAGGAAAAACGAATGAATTAAAAATTTTAGTAGAACTAATAATTCATTTTAGGTTATGAACTAATATTTACAGAGATAAAATGAGGTCGGGTTAGGACAGCCTCGGGATGTGTCCGGATGGTCTAAAAAATATCATACCTTGAACCTTAAAAATTCCATTGAGTATGATGGAGGAGGAATTAGAATTTTTTGAGGTCAACTAGTATTTTTTATGAA
The DNA here is from genome assembly GCA_948208565.1 of Hura crepitans. Taxonomy (NCBI): domain Eukaryota; kingdom Viridiplantae; phylum Streptophyta; class Magnoliopsida; order Malpighiales; family Euphorbiaceae; genus Hura; species Hura crepitans. The sequence continues at coordinate 6,703 of CANXYI010790286.1, read as the reverse complement.
TATTTTATTCTAGCTGTGAATAGTGCCAACAGTCAACGATTGACTTTTGAATTAAAATTTTACATGGACCCTAGTCTCATTAATTAAGCAATTTTAAAAATAAAATGGGAATTTTTAGAGGCTGATAGAATATTTTATGAATTTTTTATTCAAAAAGTGGCCTAAAATGCTAAAAATTGGCTTGTAGGCCATTTGGCCAGTCAAAAGGGTCTAACCCATCCCCCATTACAGATTTTACATGTGTGTACACCACACATGTGAACTAACCATCTTAAACCTCCCCAAACACACCAAGCCAATGCCAATACCACCCAAAACCACCATTTTCCATGCTTTTCTATCTCCTGATCTCACCCAAATTTCACAAAAAAGCCATATAATTAGAGCCTCAATCATTCTTAGACACTAATTCCTCCATCAATTTAGAGAAATAAGCTTAAATTGGGAAGTTCTCACACTTGGGTAAATAGTGCCAAAATTAGGTAAATGACCCTAAATCTCATTTTTCTATTTTTGGTATAGGTAGTTTAGGGGATTCTAAGAATCCCTATGCTTTTAGAATTGCATTTAGGGCTATGGTTGATTTTTGAGAATTTTTCTAAGCTAAAATTATTTATGTTTAAGGTTTAAGAAAGGAGGAGGGAGAAACCAACAAACTCAAGGTCAAAGTGGTGGAGAAAGGGGTGTACATACACCCTAGGTATGTGGAATAACCCAATTATACTATGTCATGCATGTATGTGTACATTTGTGCATGTTATCTTGTATGGAATTATGACATGGTGTGTGTGTGCATGTTAGTTTGATGAAATTACATTATAAGAATGCATTTGGCATTAAATTAATGTGATTGGTAGAATAAATTAGGAAGAAATTGTGTGTGTATGTGTGGGTATGACTAGTGGCCAAATGATAGCTTATAATATGCATGGTATGTGTAGTTGGATATGGAATGCAAATGGGGTGCCATTAATGTGGAAATGAAGTGTGGAAATAGTGAGCAAAATGACCCAAAATTTACATGTTACGTAGCTTAAAATTGGGGCCTAAGTAAAGGTAGAAATGTGAGTAGACACTTAGTAAATTAACATATGGTACAAGGTGAAAATAATGTATGAATAATAAGGCAAAGAAACCTTGAAAATAGAACTTGTGTGGTAAGGATAGTAAAAGGCATGAGGCAAGAAAATGACCAAATGAATAGTATCAGTTGCGAAAACTGACCAAATGAATAGTGAATTCTATGACAATGGCAAAGTCATAATTAATCGTGTGAATTAGATCCAGAAATGTAACCTAAGGATAAAATAATAATGAATATGGTCTAAAATGGTTAATGGCCCATCATTTAGATGCCTACTAGATGGGTTGACCGGTTAATTACGGGACAGAGTAGCTATTAGGTAGTCGGTCCCTCTAGGTCCCACTGCCCTGTGTTAGTTATGGTGGGTGCAGCCCCCTGAGACCGTATGATGTACTCTACACAGTGATTGATGTATTTGTGGATATTAGGAGTAGTCTACGAATGGGTCCTTGCTATCCACATCTGTTATTGTTGCTATGATTCACAGATATTGGGAGTGGTCTACGAATGGGTCCCTGCTATCTGCTAGTCGGATATTGGGAGTGGTCCACGGTCGGGTCCCTGCTGTCAGGCAAGGTAGGTGCAGCTACTAGGCCTTAAAAGTGGGCTACTATACAGGATGCATCCCGTTGCCAGTGTCTTAAATTCTAGTCTATCTATGGGCTTGTAAAAGGATAACGAGAGCAATAAGGACAGATAAATGAATAAGTAATCACATAAGTAAGTTGACTTAAATGCATAAAAGGAACTTAGGGTTTTAGGATGACTTACTATGTGTGAAACATAACCTATTGCATGTTGTGTGATGTGAAATAATATAATTATTTTATTCCACCACTAAGTATTATACTCAACGTGTTAGTGTTGTGATGCGCAAGCTATAGACTGTGTGTGAATCAACATCAGACATCACCACTGGTGTAGCTATATAGATCTCTTGGTACTTTTACTTTTCTTTTAAGTTCTATATATAGGGAGTTGCACTTATGTATATAGGATAGAGTGGATATTGTGGGACATGTATACAAAGATAATTATAAACTGAATATATGTATAGCTATGCATGTGAATGAATGTTTTTTTTAACATGTCTGTGTGTTAATGGGTTTATAACCTTGTGACTCATGATTAAGTGTAATACTGTGTTGATAACTATAGTCTAGAGGACTAGAGGTTCCGGAAGGAGGAATAAGGGTGGATGTGAGTTAGAAGTGTTTTCCCTTATAGGATAAATTGGGTTAGGGACCAGGGTAATTGTTATGCTGGCCAATTTTCTATAAATGTCTGGTAGCACTTGATAAGAATTTTAACAGACCAAAGTAGGCAGTAATTAGAGAATAAATTATCAGATTGGGCTAAAGGAAGGGTTTGGTCAAACTTAGGTAAAAATTAAATGAAAGACCCTTGAGGAAATCCTAAGATGGGTGACCTCAGTGGGAAGTAGCACACCTTGCCTATTTCAGGCAAAAACCGTTACATCCACAACCATATGTGATCCTCTGATCACTTTAATACTGCATAATTAGGATATCTCAACCTCAAGAATAGGTATCAAACAATATAAAACAACTTTATATAGTTTTTAAAGGTTTACAGAGGTTGAAAATCCAAAAGACTAAAATTAGTTACAACTTAGGTCTATTTCCCTTATATTTATAACATCGAGTGCAAACTTATACATCATATAGCCACATCACATGTATATGTCATTACGAAAAGAAATATCTCCTCTTGATAAACTTGATGTCTTGATACTAGATCTCAAAATGTCTTCTTACTTATGCATCACAAACAAATGATGCACTAAGCGATTGCTTAGTGTTGTAATCAAAACAACTTATGTTTATAGCCATTATCAATATACTATTTATATACAACTGATAATCATGAGTATGAGCAATTACTATCTTTCATAATTTACATAATAACCATGACATGCATATATGTGATAATAAAACATTCATCATTCATATATTTCCACATAAGACATATATCAAACATATGACCTGACATAAAGCATATATCATAAGTAGCTCAACATAATTCACTTTTTATATGTAACTACTATTTTCATTCATATAACACATATTATAAGTTTATTTTCAATTACCTTATTCATTTAGGCCTATTTTCAGAAGAACATAAAACCTATGGATAAAAGGATCAATAATGTGCAGTGGCCTATATTTTAGACCTAACGGCTGCTGCACTAGCATGGAAAACTATGTAGTACCAAACTAGGCTTATGTGGCTGCACCCACCCATAAGTAAGTGTGTAGTGGTCCTTATGGAACCTTACGATGGCTAGACCCATATGAATCCAAATATCATAATAGAAATTCACGAGTAAAACATATAGTGAACCCTTGGACAACATAATCTAGGCACTAAAGTACCTTACCAGCTACTATATCCCCTAGCTAACCTATCAACATATACATTTTTAGGTTGTTACATCACATGGCCTAGAACCAATATATTTTAGTTTCACCATCTTAATTAAGCTTATATAGCTTGTAACTTCATTGTTTAAGCTAACAAATTACTAAAACTATGAAATTACAATATAAAAATTATTTTTTAGTGATCATGCATTTAATAAAATTCATGCCATATACACTTCAAAATCATCATTATCATCTCTTATGTTTTAAATGTATAATGAGCATATATGAGATATTACATTACCATGTATGCCATAAGGCATAAATTTTATGGTGGTAATAATGGTTTTGAAGTGCATATGGCATAAATATGTGAGATTATAATTACTAAAACCTCATCAATATGTGATTTTTCTCATGTTCTTCCCTAAACTTAATAAGTATAACATACATATGGATCTTTCATACATTACATGATTTCTACATAAACATGTATTTAAAAGGTATCATTTAGCCATACGTGTTAATCATGTATAAATCACACAAGCAACATCACTAGGCCACTCGGCCACAAGTATATACTCCATATGCTCAAAATTATCCATGCGCCACATAACCTAACTAATAAGGCCATTCAACCAATTAAGCCTATCTAACAACTTTTCATCTCATTGTAACTCATATATGCCTATAATTGCATCTACACATATATGAGCATACATGTGAATATATTTTAGTTTAAGATTATTACATGCATATACATGTCTTATTATAATTAAACTTAAGCATGTATGAGCACACACATGCTATAAGGCCATTCAGCCACCATGGACTCTTGCTCGCTTCCTATCATAATTCATCATAAGCAATGCACATTATATACATACATGCACATATATCCATTCTTACACATATAACTTATTTAACATACATAATTAAGCATACAACATCATGTATACCATTATGAACATTACATATATACAATTTCTTATATCATGCCAATCTTTTACATTTTGTAACACTTAAACTATTTAAAATGTTGTTTATCCAAGAGAGAGATATTACAAGTGAGCTTATGCTTAAACCAAATGCTAATAATCCCTTTAAGAGGTTTTAATTTAGGGTTTTAGTTAAACTTATCTATGATTCCATCATTCTATAGAAAATTATTTAAACTAAAGGATAGTTTGAGATTAAGTTTTGATAGCATAATAGCTGTCCGGACTCCCTACCAAAATTATCCTATAGAAAAAAACTTATATACATAGTATAATTATTACTATCAATCCTCTAATCATCACTTATTATAATATCTTTAAATGACCACATCAATTATACAACATCACAACTATAAGTTTATCACCCCTTATGACAACTTAAGAACACAAGTAAAGACTTTTCCTTAAATAAAGATATTAATTAGTGCTTATCATGTCTAGTAACCACACAAGTTAACCTATTATCATGTAATAGTCTTAACTGAACTCATACATACCTATGTAACTCAATTCATGTGATTTTTATGATATATCAAGTCTACAAATGAAAACACATTCAAACCACCTCATTATTCACATGCCTCATATTACACTACTTATATATACATCCTTGATTTAATATAGTTTATACATGCCATTCTAAACACTAAATACTTCAAATAAAATAAAGAACTAAATGTATAACCATTTCTTATAGTTTGGGATCTTGATGCTTGTTATAATACCTCTGGTGCAAGCAATTTTACTCATCATTTACATATCTTTGTAACTAGTGTGAGGCAAAAACAATGGTACTCCTAAATGTCCACATCTCATGCTATATTAATCAAATTTAAAATAAGTAAATCAATTTAAAAGAATAAGGGATAAGAATACTATAAATGTAACTTACCACACTTTTAGCACTAGGTTTTATGCTAGCATAAAACTCTGACCATGAAAACTATGCAAACTAATTGAATAGATAAAACTTACCATGTCATGCATGCTTAACAACTAAGTCTTATCAATTTGATAAAGATGCAATACGAAGCATGCAAATCTAATAAAATAAATTATGACAAAAATGCATCCTAGGCATGCTCTAACCATGTCTCAATTAAAATTATGGTTTACCTATAATGTTTAATGGTCATTCGATTATATAATGGCAATTCAATTTACTAATACTAATAGCCATAATGTCACATAGTGATATATTTTGGTTCCATACTTATACACCTTCCAAGTTAAACTCATTAATTTTTATTAATAATTTAATTAGTTGAGACTGTTCACAGCTATAGGTAATGCCCTCCTAGAATAATCATGACAAAGGGTGAATGGACTGATAACTAATAAGCTGACAAAAATATGATAGGGATGGTGTTAGTTTCCATAGATCATGCATAGTGGAAAATTTAAAATTTTCTATGGAATCCAAACATGTTATTTGGCCATTGGAAGAATCGAAATTAATTAATAATAAGAAAAATAGAGAATAGCGTTTAACGTTCTTTGTTTTTCTTGAATTTCACCATACTGGGTTGTCACAAACCACATTATTCCTCAATTAGGAGTACCTCTAAGGTATCCACAAAAGGATTTATAGTGAATATCTAAATATCTATGGGCTAGTAAGATTATTTAGTTGTGAAGAGAAGAAAAAATAAAGAAAGAAAAAAGCTACCGCAGAGAAAAATGGCTTTTGTGCAAATTTCAAAGAGCTCACACATGGAGAATGACTTTTGAGGCTTATTTATATCCTCTTAATTCCCCTAGGTCTGAATTTAATCTCATTAAAATCTAACCTCAATTGGGTTTAATTAAATCCATTAAATGGGCCAATTAAATTTAGCCCTGTGCAAAAATCCTAGGTGGGCTTTCTACGTGTGGGTTTGCCACAATCTTTGACTAATTAATTTAGGCCCCGTTTTGCCCTAAATTTAAATCAGCTATGGGTCTAATTTAAAGCCCTTTTAACACTTAAAATATGGCCTAAAAATTAGATCCAAATGAATCCACCAAGCAGGCTTCTAGGGCTTCAATGTATCTAACCCTAATTAGCTAGTTACATTAATTTGGACTCTAAGCCCAAATTGATTATTCTTTCTTATTTCTTTCCCTTCTAATGACATGCCATGTCATGTCATTTAATATCTTAATATAATTTAATATATTAAGTTCCACCAAAAATCCTTTATTTGTGTGACCCTATGGGTTTTCGAAACACATTGGCAGTATTTAGTGAGAAAACT
>CANXYI010790282.1:0-15466 GCA_948208565.1 Hura crepitans | reverse complement strand
TTTCAAACTAAACTAGTGCTCCCTATGGTGAAACACTTGGCCTAATGAACCCTTTGTTAAGAAGCTCTTACAATTGTATCTTTAACTCCTTTAGCTCTGCAAGAGTCATCCTATATAGAGCTATGGAAACTAGCATTACTCCTGGCATCACCTCAACTCTAAATTCTAACTCCTATTCTAGTGGGAAACTAGGTAATTCATTTGGAAAAACAAACCCAAAATCATCTACAATAGGAATCTGGCGTGCTTTTGATGGTTCCTTTTTACTGTTAATCACATATGAAAGATAGGCTTGACAACCTTTCACATCATCCTGCTAGCCATAACTATTAATACTATATTAGACATGAAATCTAATCTTTCACCCATCACTGTCACTTATGACCCGTCACTAGCTTGCAACGTTATCCTCTTCCTCTTACAATCCATTACGGCATGATATATAAACAACCAGTCTAAGCCTAAGATAAGATTAAACTCATTGAATGGAAATTAAATGAGATATACTAAGAAAACATATCCTTGTTCTGACAAAGAGTAGTCTTTAAACACTTTATTCACTATGATGTGATGTCCTATCAAATTGCTAACCATCATATCAAAACAAAAGTCATCTAACTCTAAACCCAGATCTATAACCCAGGTTGTGTAGATATAAGAATGTGTGGACCTTAGGTTTATCAGTGCTAAAGCAGGTAAATCAAATATGTGAAAAGTACCCGCTATAACATCTGTGGCATCTGCCTCTTCTCTAGCCCGTATGGCATACTATTTAGTTAGAGCTCTGCTCTCTGACTTGTCCTTCTGACTAGCCCCAACTCTACTTTTAATATCTCTCTTGTCCCTCATCTGCAATGACTCTAGTGGCCTCACTGGACAATCTCTCTTTAAATGTCTCTAAAGCCATAACCCTAACAAACTCCTGTCATGGTCTTGTAACAAACACTAATATGTTTCTTGTGACAAGTTTGGCAATTTTGTATCGAAATACTATCAGGAGTAGATCTAAGAGCACCTGAGATCTAAGTCTATACTCTAAAACCTTGTCCTAATCTATGGGATAGATCTAATTTCTTGTCATGATGATGCTTGGACTAACTCTTTTTATGTCTCTTATTAGCTGTATAACTAGAATTACCATGCCCTTGGCTAAAGGACCTCTTCTTAAAGCTATCTCTCTTCTACTTCAGCTGATTCACCATCTCAATGGTATGACAAGTAGCTATCAATGTTGAAAAGTCCTTAATCTGTATCGGAGCAACATATTGCATAACATCCTTATTCAACCATTTCTCAAACTTCCTGTAATGGTCTTCTTCTATAGCCACCACTACTACAGCATATCTGCTGAAGCAAGCAAACTCCTTCTCATACTCAGATATGGTTCTGTGCTTCTGCCTTAGATCCATAAACTCCTAATATTTTTGTTCTAGATAATGTTTGGTTATATACTTCTTCTTAAATTATTTAAGAAAAAACTCCCAAGATAGATCATCAGTCGACTTATACTCCGTAGTGGCCTCCCACCACTTTAAAGCTTCCTTTGACAGCATGGAAGTAATGCAAGTAGTATACTCCTCCTGAGGACACTTCAACTACTGCATAATCTTAAACATCTTATCTAACCAATACTTAGCTCTACTTAAATCATCCAGCTCTTTACCTTTGAAGTACTTGGCCCTATTCTTCAGTAACTACTCCATGTATGCTTTTTAAAAAGTCTATTGCTCTTGAGGTACTAGAGGTAGAGCTGTGTGTCTCATAGCAATTACAGTTACAATAGCTATAACAATCACCGTTGCTTACCTAATAGACTTCAACATAGTCTCTAGCCAAGTCGACTGACCTTACTATCCAAGTGTAGCATGTCCCATTTCACTAGAGGTCACATATTTTAGTTGTCCCTCTCCTTGTGCAACAGTCGTAGGAGTATGGCTCCCTACTTCTTTTTCTTCTCTTTGAGTCATACTACGACTTATCTTCGTGTCTGTAGATAACATCAACAAATTATAAGCCTCACATGTAATAATATTATGGTGTAAATATATTACAATGCTCTTATGTAACCCATAGGTTCAGAGGAAAGCCTAAACCTGGCTCTGATACCACTAAGTGTAGCACCCTCTACTCGATCCGTACACCGAACCTAAGTGGGGAAGGCTATTGCATATCGATATCCAAATTCGCTACCTATAAAGCCCAATTAATTTAAAACTTTTTGTTAATTCATATAATAAATAAATTTCTTAACTTATAGGGTTATAGAAACAATGAAAATCATTAGGCATGCTTTACGAGGCAACTAATGGGATGATCGTGTCAAAAATTCAGCAACATAATAGCTATACCGAGACACTTTCCCAAATAGTAAACTTGTTAAAAACACTTCTATAAAAGCATACAACACTTTTCCACATCAAATGGGTCTTCTTAATGCTTCAAACTTCATCAAAAAACATAGAGCCTCAGGCTCAACTCAATTAGCATTCTCATATGCAACATCATAAATTATCACACAATCCATATGAGAAAATTAAGTTTTTACAATGTTATAGCTTTAGTTACAAAAACAACAAAAGTTTACAAATTAGACCCAATCAATCTTGAATCACAAGTGCACACTACAAATTTTACATTTGCATCATTAAACCTCTACATAATGATAAAAAATACCCATATAGAGCTATCTTCAAAAGTCTCCTATGGTGCATAAGCTTTGGCTCTAATCTGCTACTTTGTTACCTATGCATCACAAATAGGCAATGCACTAATCTTTTGCTTAGTGATATACTCACTTTAACTAGGTATAATAATTTTAAACATACATATATGCAATATATGTGAAGTGAGTCATTCTAATACCATATATATGCACACATTATGATAACAACAAAATTATTCCAATTGATCACTTACTTGCCTTTAAAAACCTGAAAAATACATTATATCCATAATCACAGTTGAATTGTTATTAACATAAATAGAACTAACCATTATGCATAAACTATTCATATATTGGTCATAAATATACACATGCTTCATTTTACATGGTAACTAGCCTACGAACATGCATTATGATCCATTACCTTACCTATGTGACATTTCCATATATTCGGATTCCAAAACCCTCGATGCATTAACCTACCCATATTACAAGTATAAAACTCCATATAATACCACATGCATCATATTAGAATGAACCTAAAATTATTTTACACTTAATCAGGCAAAAACCACATTTATCCTTTTTATTATAATTATTTTGTTTAATTTAGTCCTATACTAAAGAGACAACTATCCAGGGCTAGATAACGGATAACATGCTACCCGAATGTGTTTAAACAGTATACTCGAAGGCATTGGTATCCATGGATACAAAATGTATTGACCTGGAGGCTTGCATATATGTAATGCTAAATAGTGGTCCGAAAGCTTGGTGCTCGTCGACACAAATACGCATCTAACCCATAGACCTACTACCAGAAGGTAAACATTGTAGCTACTAACCCAAGTTGATTTGTAAACCTATCCATACTAGGTTGTCTAACAATATAAGCATCATTAAACTGGTTGATTATCTCATTTTTAGCCATTTTAAGGTAAACATAATTATTCTCATCCCATGCATACGCATATCCTAATGGCCATTTTACATCTTAGTGAGGCCTAAACTTTCATGCTAAGTAGCATGTTTTAACTGAAACATAACATTGCCAAAATAGGCTTACATATGCTCAAAACATCGAGTAGCCATCTATCCTAGGTGTCAAAATTAGAAAACTCATCCAGCAATCGTAAACACACATTTTACCGTTACTTTCATCATTAAAATGCCTTAAAGTGTCTAATGCATCCAAGTTATAAATGATAAACACATATCACATTATTTGCCATTTTTTACATAATATCAGTATTTTAGCGATAAACATGCATTATATGGCTATATCATGGCAATAACTCATACAACTAATCAAAGTGGCATTCGCCATCAATAGGCACACACACATATTATAGTTAACATAAATACTCATTTAGAATGACATTTAAGCACAAAACATCATTTTCAAGTCATTCATGTTCATAAGTCACCATTATGCACATAATGATCACAAACATGAAATTCAGCCTCTACATGCCTAAGGCTATAATAGCTTACATACTTTCTCATTTACACTTATAAAATATGTTTAGATGCTTAAAAACACATCCACATATTTTAACTAGCATTTATGATTATATAATGCAATATATGCCTAAAATTCACATAATGCAATTCATTACTTAGTTATTTCGTAAGTGTGCATCACACATGCATAACATGTTCTAGCCATCTTATTACATATATACAACATCGAATAATCATATTTTTATCAAGCATATCATTTATTAGGCTTTATTACAATTTATGTCATTTATAACTATTACATGACTATTTAGGCATAATGAAAATCATGCATTTAATTCTTAATTAAGGTGATTACACATACCAAAACAAGTTGTATAGGATGTTTGAAGCTAGCCTAAGCCTTCTCTCCCCCTCAGGAGGCTCGAGTTGACACCTCGCTTATGAATATAAAAAGGTACGAACTTTAAAAAATAATATAAAATAATATACAAGTCAAAAAAATATTTCGAGCTTAGATATGAGCTCTACAACACCCTAGGAACCCATGAAAAATAAAATTAGTAGAAAAGAAAAACTCGAGTGTCAATAGGTTACTATTCACCTCAAAAACTTATCGATTTTTCTCTTGAAATACTCTGTCATTTTGGGTGATTTTATTGTCCACGGACTCATCTTGGGACACTCTTTGATTTGAGTATAATTTTATGGAGTGGGTTATCCTATGGAAAATGAAATCAAAAAGGGAGAGAGAGTGGAGTGGTGGATGGGTTTTGAAGAAGAGAAGGGGGGTAGAAGTGAGTTACGGTATGTAGAAAAGGGTATAAAACTTTCCCTTTTTATACATTTTCGTAAATAATTTTTCCCACCTCTAAAAAATTATTATAACCAATAGGAATATTGGTTTTCCCCTATTTCTATCCCAAAAATTCCATAAATCCATGCCTTAAATCCTTCCAAAATCTTGAGCCTAAACTATGACAATAACCCAAAAAATTAATGCATTATATTTAGCAAAAATTCAATAAAAATACTTCCCGATCTCAAAAAATTCTGATTCCAAAGCCAGTGGACTATTCAAAATATTTGAGTATCAAGTCGTAATATTTTTAGTATTTTGAGTAACTTTTTATTTTATTTACTATTCAGCCTAGCTTGCAGTATTATTTACAGGACACTACTATAAAAATCTTATGTAACACTTTTAACCATCTAAATGACTTTGGATTGGCTTCAAAATTTGCTCAAAATTCTCTCATAATTAATACTACCCATCGGTACATTTAGTGCAACTCAGGTTTCGAGAAGCACTATTCACCTCAAGAAGTACTATTGATGAGAGTTGGGATTTTCATGTTGTTACAGGAATAAGCTCACGGCCATATGCCTAAGGGCCTTATGGCCATTAGGCCATCCTATAGCTTTATACTATTCTTTTATTCTTTTGGGCCTCACAACTATATGACCTAAAGGGTTATGGCCATGAGCCCTACGAGCAGCAGCGATAAGATGAATTTTCATAAAAAAGACTTAAATTTTCACATCCAAATGCAATGGAAACCATACCATATATAGATTTTACATTGTATTGGGATAAGCTGGTTAGTGTTTAGAGTCACCACCTAGCTCTACACCAAGACCACTGATCTTTTGTCCAGAAAGGGTTCAGAATCAGATCTTATTTATGCCCTAATAATATACCTTTCTTTATATTTGAATGTTTATCTATCCCATATCAAGCAAGAAAGCATTTTAATTAAAGTATACATGTCACATTTTCACATAGAGGAAATAAATTACAATGATCAAAATATATAATAAGCATAATTTTACATTAAACATCCATAAATTGAGTCATCCATTGATTATTATTTGACCTAACAACTACTAGTAATTCCATAGTAATTAGTGGTAATTGCCCAACTCCCATCTCTAGGAGATTATCCTTCTTTAAAATATATTATTTATGTAACTTTTATCAAAGAAAACTCAAAACCATTTTATTAAAAAAAATACCAATTAATTAGGTTGAAAATCATTGATGTGATGTTAGGCTTTTTAAGAGTAAAACAAGTTATTATACTACTTATTACAATAAAAAATAACCAAAGGAAATAAAAAGGTACAAAACTAAATAACAAAGTAAGAATAAGCTATTTGGTCCTGCCTCTGTGTGGGTAAGTCCATGCAGACTTATTATTGCCATGGTTTATTTCTATATGGGCTACAAGATATCATAACATACATGTCCATTCAGACCTTAAATCTAGCAAGAATGGTTAATCTTTCACAACTTAAGGAAAATAATTACTAACTATAACAACTGAGAAATCTAGCTTTTTATACATAGTACTTTCCTATGATGAATAGTGTTTCGATACCTAGGATGCCATTAAGTTACTGGATTAAAGTATTACTCATAAAATAATTTTGGACAAAGTTTGATATCAACTAAAAGTTATTTGATTGATTAAAAATGCAAAGAAAGTATTTATGGCAGTGTCTTATGAATAGTGATCAAGGTGAAGTTAAGCCATAAATTATTTTCAAAGTTGCTTAGAAAATTTTGAAACTTATACAACCTTATAATATAAAATTCAAAAGAGCCTAATGGCACTAGAATCAGAATTGAAATTTTATTTGAATATCGGGATATATAAAAATGGCATTTTAATTCAGTTTCTTTTGTTTTTTGAGCTCTGATTTTTAGAGCATGTGAGGCGATAATTAATTTAATTTTTAATGGTCAAGTGAGTTTAAAAGGGGTCCAAAAATAGGGGAGAAAAATTTAAAGAAATGTATTAAAAACTAATTTTTCCCTATAATATATATGTGATCAAAATTAAAAAAAAAGGGTCAGACCAACGACTCCCCTCTCTCATCTCTATTGCTGTCAGCCACTTAAAGGAATTCCTCCATTTTCAAGCTTTTCCTCCTTTATTTAGCCACCATTCTCCCTACTATATTAAACATACACTCTCCCCATGGCCTTTAGACACATTTTTAGCAAATTCATTGAAGGAAATCAGAGGAAATCACCTAAAAAATAGGTTGGGTGAATAGTGCCACTTTTTCATTAGGTAAGAATTTCTAAAAACTTATATTTTTCCTTTAATTTGTAGGTGCCCAAGAGTGAAAAAAGTGGTCAGCTATAATTTTTGGACATCATATGAATTTATACGAATTTCTCTAAATTGAATCTCTGCTGGACAGTTAATGAAACAGAGCGGGGTTATGATAAAGGAAAAGTAAAGGTTTAGTCAAGCCTCGTAGGGTTTCGAGCATGCTAGGTATGTGTAATCAATATAATTAGTGCATTTATTAATTAATCTTATTTAAGCATAATGTATGTGAATGCGTATATGTAAGTAGGAATAAGAATATGTCTAATGTATTGATAATTAGCATGGAAATAAGGATTTTAAGATAAAGTAAAAGATGAATTGCATAATGTATTTGGAATGGTTTGGTCATTTGAATGACCTTTTATGTATGAGAATCTATATATTGAGTTGAATATGTGAAATCTATATCATAATTTCATCAAATGATAGATTATAGATTTAGAATTTATGAGTTATAACTGAGTAGCATGGTGTTGTACTAAATGTACATATATGTGTATGTGTGTATTGTTTATGGTTGAAAAGCCTTTTGTGTGAACATAAGTGTATATTGAAAATGTGTAAATTACCATATAATGGCAACTAATGATAGATTAAGAATTATAATTTATAAGACAAAATAGATTAGCATAATATTGTACCAAATAAACATGTCAGTGTGTGAAATGATTTGTGGATAAGTGGCCATTTGCATTGTTAGAAAGTTATAAGTTACAAAATGTACATAAATGAGCTTGTGTGATGACTTATGAATGTTTATGTATATGTGATAAATGAAGTATTGTAATAAGTATGACAATCACATGTATATGGTGACTAAGTGGTAAACATATCCTATATGCATGAAATACATAGAATTGAGTACTACATAAGTTACATGTTGATTATATAATTATTGGCATTAAGGAAAAAGTGAACGTGCGATGAAAATGTGACTTGGAATTTTACTTGGAATGTAAATGTGTGAATAATGTTAGTGGCCAAAATGGCCTACTTGCATTTACTTAATGAATATGCTTAAAAAGGAACATAGAATTGATAACATTTGCTCACAAGTGGGAAATGAATATTTTATGGAAATGCGAGGCATGTATACTTAATTAAGGCATGTGACTTTGTGCTTAAATGCCAAAATATGGGAAATGAAATAATATTCCAAGTTATGCCAAATTGATATGATATTAGTATCAAAATGAATTATTTAAGTTTAAATTAAAATGATGAAATTATTGAAAAATAAAAATAGTCCATATGAGTAACAACCTAGTGATGGATAGGTTGACCAGTTAACTAGGGATAGATAGTAGCTATTAGGCACATAGGTGCCTGATGTTGGTTACCGATTCGCTCATAGTTATGCCCAAAAACTTGTATTTGATGATTTTTGGATTTTTACATGTGTGCATCCACTGTTTAGGTCCCACGGGGCCAATACATGGGTCTACATTGGTCTAACAGCCATTAGGTCTAGAATGTGGGCCATTACACATAATGATCCCATTATTCATAAGTTTTATGTTTTTATTAATATAGGCATTATAAAAATAATCTTATACATTTAATTAAACTACAATTGGTCTTTTAAACACACCATGCAATCTAAATCATGTGAATGATTAATTTGTTTGAAAATATAATAATTGTATTATTTATGCCCACTGATAGTATGTATATGTTACATTAAGTGTTTGTATATCTTGATGCTAATTGAGCTTGTTAATTTCTTCATATTAAAAGGTGCACATACATGGTATGAATCACATTAAATTTATTATAATTATGATTAATGCCAATATACCTAATTAGAATGGATATGTATATATGGCTACATGCAATAGTTATTTTGATTACACCCCTAAGCAATTCACTTAGTGAAGCAAAGGTAAGGAGAACAATTAAGTCGAAGACTTAGGACATTTAGACAAGTAACAGAAGAATATTTCTTTTGGTATATTTTATTAATGTAGTTAAGGTATGAGATGTATAGATAATAGTAAATGCAGTCTTTACATTGGATGTATTAAGTGTTAGGCCTAAGCCACAACATATCCTATTTTTTGTAAATTGTAAATAGATCTCTAACTATATTTTAAAATGCTTTTAAATTGATGTATGCATGACTGATGTCTCTTTATAAGGTTGAGATTGTATGATGTTGTGATGATGTTTAGAGTGATTCGAAGGATCACAGAGATGTAGAACTGTATAGAAAAATTTATAAAAGTGTTTTTCTTACTTATAAGTTACTATTCAAAATTTTGGATAGTGCCTAGTACAACTGTTATGCAACCAAAATTTTTGCACAAGGATTCCTAATTTTGAATATGTAACTCTCTTTTGTAAGATTTTTGGAAACCCATTTTAGTATTTGTTTTCATACTTGATAAAATGTTTTAAATAACATTAAAGTATAAGTTGAGGTTGGATAAGATGTTATGTGTGCATATCTTAGTCAGCTGTGGTGACCGGCTAGCGACAGGACCAATAAGGGGTGTCATAGTAACACAAATAGAGGTATGTGAGAATATAATAAAAAAGCCAAATAAAATGATGACAACACATGCCATAAATTTACATGCAAATAAAAATGTTCATAGAATATGCTCAAACAACAATCATAACTAAGAGGATGTCAAACTAATCATTACAAAGGAGAATTATAAATTCATCACAATAATATTCATACGAACTATATTTCAGAGTATGTATTCATGTGAACTACACTCCTTATGAAAGGGAGCCCATGTAGATTGAAAGGCATAATACACATGCATAGAACACATACATTCATACGAACTACACTCCTGAAAAGAAGTCTGTGCAGATCACACATTAGTTTTAGAATATCAATAACATGGATATTAAGGAATGAAATAGTTATAAAACATCATAATGGTATAAATATAGATCAATATCATATATTAGTACATATTGAAATAAAGCACATAACGTGAATATAAGAATGCTATCAAATAATGGTCTATATATACCACATACCATATACACATTCAAGTATTAGGTTCATGTAGACCTTTTCATTTCTTAAGATAAGTCTGTAAAATTTTGGTGTCAATTCTAGAATGATTACATTCTATTAATAAATGGTTAAATATGATAAAAAATAGTTTAAAACATAAACCTACTCTTATAATCAATGTTGGGATTACATAGAATCACCTCACATGTTAATTAATCTTGAGAGATCCTCAATTATAGAAATGAAATAAGTAAATGAATGAAGATGATGAACAAAATAAGCCTAAAATCTTAACTTGTAATTTAGTTTCAAGCAAGAAGAAAATAGTTATGTCTTAGAAAGAAAGATTATTTTAGTGCGGGCTTAAGACTAGTAGAGTGAATCTCACTTTAGAGTTAACTCCTTAGTCTTTCAAACTTATAGGTTTGAATTCTCTAAATTGTCTATCCTAATTCTCACCTAGAAGGGGGTATTTACAGGTCTAGTAGGGAGTTATCCTATCTAAAAGAGAGAGAGAGTGCTAGTTGGATTAGGAATTAGAGTCCAAATAGGAAGATTAAGCTTTTAGAAGCTTTTTGGCATTAGGTCCGTGTGAACTAAGGTTGCTATGTTTGTGCAGACCTATGCTTTAGGTTTACCTTAGCAGCTCTTGAGCTTTGGGCCTTATTCTAAGCCAAGCCTAACTTAGTCCTTATAGACATGGTCTTCGGCTTATCCTAAAAGGCCATAGGCCATAGGCTTTATTGTTTTTGGCTAAGTCTTTATTGGTTAGTATGGACCTTATAGCATTAAGTTTAGGTAGACATACACTAAGATGGTCCGTATGGACCAAGGCTCTAGGCTTCTTGACTTATTGCCTGAGCCTTTCTCTACTTATCATCATAGGCCCAAAAGGTAGGGCATCTATAGTTGCCTAGACTTTGGTGTGTGCTATGAAAATGAAAAAAGTAAAATAACACATAATAAAGTACTTAAGTTAAAGGTGCTTACCTATTTTGCCTGATGTTTTGAGTGTTGGATTGACTCATAAGGCCATCAAATTGGCATGAATTTAAATTTAAGGAGATAAAGATGGTGGATTAATACAAATCTAAATCCAATGAAAAGTATATGATAATGTTGTGGGATTAATGTGAAGTTGAATCCATCGAAGAATATGTGAAAGAAATGTTAGATTAACGTGGAGTGGAATTCAAAGGATAACATTGGATTGATGTGAATCTAAATCTATCAGAGAACACATGATATTGATATTTGGATAATGTTGGATTAACATGAGGCTAAATCCAAAAGAGAATATGATGATGATATTGAATTAACTTGAAGCTAAATTAATCAAAGAATACATGATGTTAATATTTGGATAATGTTACATTAACATGAGACTAAATCCGAAGGAAAATATGATAAGGATGTTAGATTAACTTGAAGTTCAATCAAAAGAAAAGTATATGATAATGTTAGATTAACATGGAGTTTAATCTAAATGTGATAATAATGTTGGATTAATATGGAGTTGAATCAAAAAGAGAAGAAAAAGGAAAAGGATGTGCTTTAATCCATTGTTTTAAAAAGGTAAGGATGATGCTTAAGGAAAGTAGGCCCTATTTTCTTAAGATAATGTTATGATCTTTAGCTTTATGAGCATGCTACCCCTTTAATATATCATGTTCAAAGCTAGTTTGCTAGATAAAGATAGATGAAATGGGTAATTCAATGTTCAAGGCAACTAAACCACATTTAGTGGTTTAGATGGATTTAAAGGCTGATTCCTCTCTATTGTTCACTTGAAATTAGCTTTTTAATTGATTTAGTTGGCAATTTTATACTTACAACAATTTAATGCATTTGAAAAGAAATTAAAAGAAAATGTTGAACCTATTAGTTTAGAAAAAACTAAAAAGATTGACCAATTTTGACTAATTTTGCTTTTAGCTAAATGAAACATCTTTTAATCATGCTAACATTTTATAAATAAAGAGAGAATGGATATATGGATAAAGATGAGTGTAATTTTGATGAAATTAGGGCTAATTCCATTTTATTGACTCAAAATTAAATGAAAATGGAATAACCGATTTAATTTTTTAATAAATAAGGTTCAAATTTATTTTTCAATTGACAAAGCTGATTTTGAGTCAACACTCCCTAGCATTACTAACTAATTGTCCATTGACCAAAAATGACCAACATAGTTTTTAACAAGCCAATTTTACTCATAAGTTTATGTTTGGATGAAAATTTTTATCTATTTTTATTCATTATTCCCTTTTTGACATAGGCCTAATTATTTTTAGGCTCTTTCGAAGTCATGTTTTTTAGCATCTTGAACAAATTAAGTCAATGTGGACCTAGTATGTGCCTACTTATGAGTAGGTCTATGTAGATGTAGTTTAAAAAGTAGGTCTATAAGGCTAATCAATGCAGAGTAAGGGTCTGTAGGAGTTATGTCATGGCCTAGGTCCAAGCAAATAATGATATGGTTTACACAAAAAGGTTTATGCGTACTTTAGTAGCAACTTCAAAACTGTCGACTCCTCTACTTTTTCTCTATTCTCTCCTCTTTTATTTTTCACTCCTGCTTCATTCTTTCTTTGATTTCTCTAAGAAAAAAGACTAAAGTGGCTTTATCTTCCTCTTCTAATTCCTTTTCTAATAACTTGGTAGCCATTAGAAGAGCTACAATGATAATGGTGCTACCATCAATGGTGACTTCTCTACCTCCTCCTAGCAATATACATTTCTATCCCTAGTCTAGAGGGTTTCCTCCCCTTAACATTAATCAATCATTTAAACAATGTTGCTCTAATGAATGAAATCTATTTTGGTAATTTGAAACTAATTTTGTCTAACCTTGCTCCCTATGCATAGTTTGAGGTGTACCTATAAGTCACTTTTTTTGTTCTCTTTATGCCATTATGAGTTTTAGATGGATTTTTTTTCTTCTTCATTGCCATATGTTACCTCTAGTTTGATAGGCCCATGCAGACTCAGGTTGGTTAGGGCTTTGTTGTTCCGTGCAGACTTGTTTGGGGAGTTAATTTTCCAAATGTTTAGGAGAGTGTTTAGTGTTGTTCTACATAAGATATGGTAGTAGGTCTGTACGAATATCTTATTATGCTATTTTAGGTCTGTGTGGACCTTAGGTGTGTGTTATGTTAAGTTTGTGTAGAATACATTAAGCATGACTGTGTCCTTTTGCATTTTATATTTTTTGTTAAATTGTGTGTTTTTTTTGTGCTAATGTAAGTTTAAGTAGATCTTAGCTATCCTTTGTCTATGTGGACTATATTTTTGGCTTTGTCTTTTCTTAGTCTATGCGAACTCTTCAGCTAGTGAATTTGCTTCGTGTGAACCTAGGTTATGTCTCAAGGCAGTTATTGCTTTTTTTTCTCCTTTTTTAATGTACACATACTGGTGTTGCCTTTTTTATGTAGACACATCTCAAGTGCAAGGGCACTTTTTCTAGACCACAATAATGGTACTCTGTGATGCTCATTTCTATCAAAGATTGAGTAAGGCTGGCTGGGTTCTAAACCTTTATGGATCACTTGATTAGAGGAGACTTTTGTTGAGATTTGTAAGCTCTTAAAGCCTTGCTAGATAGGTGGATGGACACCACCCATAACTTTCACTTGTTATTTAAGGAGCTAACCATGACCCCCTTTCACTTGGCTTTCATCATAGGAGTGCCTTGCACTAGGAGAGCCATTAGTTTTGATGCTTGCTACCATTATCCTTCAGTACAGCTTTAAGAAGTGAGGAATCTATTAGGGTTAACACCTTAAGATTATTCTAGGAGAATTTGCTTACTAGCCTATGTGAGAGGTGGATAGATGTAACTCTATCCTGTCAATATGAGGTTGATTAGTACACTTACTGCTTCATCCTACACTTATTAGGTACCACATTAATCACTAATGCTAATGGTAATGTGAGCTGGAGATTTCTCTTTGTATTTGAGTAGATTAAGGGAATTAGATCCTGAAATTGGTGTTATTCCTAATTGGGCTAGATTTTTAAAAGCTTGGACATGGTTGCTTAAACAAAGAAAAGCAATCAATTTATGTAGGGCTTCTTATTAGGTGTTTTGGTGAGTAATCTATCTAGACTATTTTTTTACTATCTCTTTTTTTCCAAATATGACTTTGCACCTTATTTTTCATAGGTTTGGGCATATGAGCTCCACTTATTGCCTTTACCCTATGAGTTAGACATTCCTCACCGATATCTAGTGATGGATTGATAGGTCAGGCCATCTTTAGGGCCTTAGAATGCATCTTTCTTAATGTAGCATCAGAAGTACCTTTTGCTCTTAAGCTTGGTTTGATGTGAGTAGTCCTACATATACAAATACACTATTAATGATTTTGTTTATTAAGCCTAAAATTAATACTTACTTATCTCTCTTTTAGATTAACTTTGTTTGATAGGTCTTTCCTCTGAGGAGATACCAAACTTCTTGCACTCTATTCAAGAGCTATCCTCTTATAGGATATTACTAACTACCATGAGGCTTACTCTTGCTTCATGGGAGAGTGGGTGTTCAGCTAGCACATAGGGCTTAATGCACACCATGTTCCTCAGGGTCTTCTTGATTCGATGTTGTTTGGGAGGTACATTAATGACTTATAGTTTGTGCACAACATAACTGTAGGGATACATACAGATACTTTAATGGAGACTAACAAAGATGACTACCCCTCTTAGGCATTTTCTCACTTACTGCCTTAGTGCCTTACACTTTAAGCCTTGCTCCTCATGTATACCTCTTATTTTTTTCTTGATTTCTTAGGTGTGGTTCTTAACTTCATTTCCTTTGTAGGCTTTTACTCCTACTCTTGAGACTAAGCCTTCTTCATCTTGAAGGAAGGTAAGGACATCTTGTAACACTCATACACCAAGGCTCCGAGAACAGTGTTCAAGACCCAAAAAGGGCACCTAGTGTGCTAGATCACTAGCATGAATCCCGAGGTAGTGTATGCTTCCTAATAAACTTCAAAGGCATGAAAAAGGGTGAAAATGACCTTAATAAAAATTTTAGCAGAACTAATAAATTAATTCGGATTATATGCTAGTAGGTCATGGGCTCAGATTGAATCGAGTCAGGAATAACTCGGGATGTGCCTGGATGGACCCGAAAACAGTGGACCATAAAGCTTAAAAATTGTATTGAGTCTAATGGTGAAGGAATTTTTGGAATTAGAGGTTGTTTGCAAATTCTCGTGATTTTTTAGGTTG